>CM053028.1:45845501-45959395 GCA_028564925.1 Lithobates sylvaticus | reverse complement strand
ACTGCCCACACCTGATAGCAACGCAACTGTGCTGAATTTAAGATACGATCCCTGATTCCAGGGGGGGCACTTGACCCCCCTTGCCCCTACCTGCGGACGCCCATGATCACGGAGCTGGTGGATGTTAGAGACATTGTGCTCCTCCAAATTCCGTTTGAGGATGCCCCACAGATGCTCAATAGGGTTGAATAGAGACATGCTTGGTCAGTCCATGACCTTTACCCTCAGCTTCTTTAGCAAGGCAGTGGTCATCTTGGGTGTGTTTTGGATTGTTATCATGTTGGAATACTGCCCCAAAGGGAGGGGATCATGCTCTGCTTCAGTATGTCACAGTACATTGGCATTCATGATTCCCTCAATGATCTGTAGCTCCCCAGTGCCGGCAGCACTCATGCAGCCCCAGACCATGACACTCCCACCACCATGCTTGACTGTAGGCAAGACACACTTGTCTTTGTACTCCTCACCTGGTTGCTGCCACACACGCTTGACACCATCTGATCCAGATAAACTTATCTTGGTCTCATCAGACCACAGGACATGGTTCCAGTAATCCATGTCCTTAATCTGCTTGTCTTCAGCAAACTGTTTGCAGGCTTTCATGTGCATCATCTTTAAAAGAGGCTTCCTTCTGGGATGACGGCCATGCAGACCAATTTGATGCAGTGTGCAGCGTGTGGTCTGAGCACTGACAGGCTGACCCCCCACCCCTTCAACCTCTGCAGCAAGGCTGGCAGCACTCTACTTCCCAAAGACAACCTCTGGATATGACGCTGAGCACATGCACTTAACTTCTTTGGTTGACTATGACAAGGCCTGTTCTGAGTGGAACCTGTCCTGTTAAACTGCTGTTTGGTATTGGCCACTGTGCTTCAGGTCAGTTTCAGGGTCTTGGCAATCTTCTTATAGCCTAGGCCAGTGATGGCACACCAGATGTTTTGGAACTACATTTCCCTTGATGCTCAACTACACTGCAGAGTACATGAGCATCAAGGGAAATGTAGTTCCAAAACATCTGGGGTGCCAAGGTTCACCGTCACTGGCCTAGGTCATCTTTATGTAGAGCAAGTTTCTTTTTTTCAGATCCTTAGAGAGTTCTTTGCCATGAAGTGCCATGTTAAACTTCCAGTGACCAGTATGAGAGAGTGAGATCAATAACGCCAAATTTAACACACCTGCTCCCCATTCACACCTGAGACCTTGTAACACTAATGAGTCACATGACATCGGGGGAAAATGGCTGATTGGGCCCAATTTGGACATTTACACTTAGGGGTGTACTCACTTTTGTTGCCAGCGGTTTAGACGTTAATGTGTTGAGTTATTTTGGGGGAACAGCAAATTTACACTGTTATAAAAGCTGTACACTCACTACTTTACATTGTAGCAAAAGTGTCATTTCTTCAGTGTTGTCACATGAAAAGATGTGAGGGATGTACTCACTTTTGTGAGATACTGTATATCCTATTTTGTTTTTCTACCCCATTAAACCCCATTAAACACAACACAAATTTACGCTTAAGGATGTAGCTGTGTGCATGGACCCACTGACATCCATACAGCTGCGTTTAGATGTGCTCTAAACTTTACATACATTTTTTATGACTCTGTGAATGAGCGTGTGTCCTCATTATAGACCCAAAAATCGGTGTGGCTCCTTCACTTCTGGGCACCGTAGACAGTCTGTTCTAGCTGTAGTCACACACTCACACTATACAAGTATGTGAGTCTTCATGTATAGATGCTTATAGACACATAACCTATATTTCCAAAAGTATTGGGATGCTTGCCTTTTACAGGCACATGAACTTTAATGGCATCCCAGTCATAGTCCTTAGGGTTCGATATTGATTTGGCTCACAATTTGCAGCTATAACAGCTTCAGCTCTTCTGGGAAGGCTGTCCACAAGGTTTAGGAGTGTGTCTATGGGAATGTTTGACCATTCTTCCAGAAGCACATTTGTGAGGATTGGTACTAATGTAGACGAGAAGGCCTGCCTCGCAATCTCCGCTCTAATTCATCCCAAAGGTGTTCTATCGGATTGAGGTCAGGACTGTGTGCAGGCCAGTCAAATTCCTCCACCCAAAACTCCCTCATCCATGTCTTTATGGACCTTGCTTTGTGCACTGGTGGGCAGTCATGTTGGAACAGGAAGGGGCCATCCCCAAACTGTTCCCACAAAGTTGGGAGCATAAAATTGTCCAAAATATCTGGGTATGCTGACGCCTTAAGAGTTCCCTTCACTAGAACTAGGAGGCCAAGCCCAACCCCTGAAAAACAACCCCACACCATAATCCCCCCTCCACTAAATTATTGGGACCAGTGCACAAAGCAAGGTCTATAAAGACATGGGTGAGCGAGTTTGGGATGGAGGAACTTGACTGGCCTGATGAGGACCTTTTGAATGAATTAGAGAGGAGACTGCGAGCCAGGCCTTCTCGTTCAACATCAGTGCCTGTCCTCACAAATGCACTTCTGGAAGAATGGGCAAACATTCCCATAGTCACACTCCTAAACCTCGTGCACAGCCTTCCCAGAAGAGTTGAAGCTGTTATAGCTGCAACTCCATATTGAATGCTACGGACTAAGACTGGGATGCCAGTGGGAAGTTCATGTGTGTGTAAAGGCAGGCGTTGCAATACTTTTGACAATATCGTGTATGTATCATGTGTGTGTATAGAAGGTATTTGGACTAATTATATAGCATTGAAAATAGGCATGACAAATTGGTCATTGATAAGTATTGTGATAATGGTAGGTAGTCTTGGGCCCACATCTGGCTATGTAGACCGTCCTGATCCTGTTTGTTTTATAATTTGTTAATAGATTGCATTACACCGGCTGTGGTTTTATCTCAGTTTTCAAGAGATGAAAAATCCCGCTTTAATAGGATCCTCATAAGCGCTTTGTGAAACAGATCTGGTGTTAATATGCTGCAATAAAAGCCATTCATTAGATATAAGGATTCCATCATTGCACCTGGCAGGTTTGATGAGAGGCATAGCAGCTAATAACAGGCCAGGCAGAGTTTGCTGAGGTAGGGGAATGGAGCACATTGCTCTGGACAGTGATGACACTAATGCACGCATGTGATGGAGACATCTGGTTTTCCTTACACATCTGGATTTGCTTTTTCTTATTCTGGTTCTGCTAGATCAGAAAACAATTGATAAGAGCTAGCATTTTAGACCAATTTACCACAACGTAAATATAAGGGTAAGTCATATGTATGGAAAATACAAATTTTAGTAGATAAGGTGCGATCAATCAATATCAGTTCAGACCTTTGCTCTGCCGACAGTGGATGGAGCCATACTGGCAGGTGGTGAAGAGCCATATTGTTGGCTGACAGTAGAAAGAGACTTATTATTGGCGGATTTATTATTATTATTGGCTAATGGTGGGGATAGCCAAATTGTTGGCTGATAATATAGATATCCTTGCTGTTGTTGGATAGTGAGACCGTCCATATCATTGCCTGGCGATGGAAAGCCAGGCAATGATATGGAGCCAGTGGTTAACCACTTCAGCCCCGGACCAATTTGCAGCCAAAGGACCAGGCCCCTTTTTGAGATTCGGCACTGCGTCGCTTTAACTGACAATTGCGCCGTCGTGCGACGTGGCTCCCAAACAAAATTGGCGTCCTTTTTTTCCCACAAATAGAGCTTTCTTTTGGTGGTATTTGATCGCCCCTGCGGTTTTTATTTTTTGCGCTATAAACAAAAACTTTTGAAAAAATGCAATATTTTTTACTTTTTGCTATAATAAATATCCCCAAAAAATATATAAAAAAACATTTTTTTCCTCAGATTAGGCCGATACGTATTCTTCTATATATTTTTGGTAAAAAAAAAAACGGAATTAGCGATTATTGATTGGTTTGCGCAAAAGTTATAGCGTTTACCAAATAGGGGATAGTTTTATAGCATTTTTATTAATATTTTTTTTTTTTTACTAGTAATGGCGGCGATCAGCGATTTTAGGCTGGTTCCTCCAATTGGGGTCACTTTACTGAAAAAAATTCCCATCCAGTAAGGGACAAAGAGCAGTATAGACCATTAGAAAAACTCTGTCTAAAGGTGAATTCAAGGGAGAACATAGGGGCGGTTATACAAAATTCCAATCAGAAGGGACGGACTTGGAGGACCCACCTTACATCAAAAAAAAAAAATGGGAAAATGATCTAGGGACACGGTTGCAGTGCTGCTGAAATTGAAGAAAATCTAAAATTACTACTCAGTATTACGGTGATAGATAATAGGATGATAGTGACAAATTACAAATGCCTCCGCAAGATGGTACATGACACCAGACCAAAACCAGCCGATTTGTATATCAGATTCAGTCGTCAGAGTGCTGGTCGTGGGGATGCAAACAATAGGAACTACAGGCCCACATCTGGTGGGAGTGTCCCATCATTAAGAAATATTGGGAAGGAAGGTTCGCCAGCTTATAAAGGAAGGTATCAAGGTATGAGTGACTGCGACATTGCAAGGGGTGGTGGGGGGGGGGGGGGACACATCGGACACATCGGACATTTTTGACACATTTTTGGGACCATTGTCATTTATATAGAAATCAGTGCTATTTAAATGCACTGATTCCTATGTAAATGACACTGGCAGTGAAGGAGTTAACCACTAGGGGGCGGGGAGGGGCTAAGTGTGACGTGTTGTGTTTTTTTTTTACAGTAGGGGGGCTTGGCTGTACGTCTGCACGGCGCGCGCGCGACCCCATGGCTAGACAATTAATGGGGATGTATATATACATGCTTTTGCCTAGCCGTGCCATTCTGAGGACGTATATCTACAGGAGGCGGTCGGAAGCGGTTAAGGCTCTCTACATTATCAGCTAACAATATGGCAGACAATGATAAGAATCTTTCCACTGTCAGCCAATGATATGGACCTCTTCACTGTCCAACAGTAGTTAGACTCTCTATACTATCTCCACCATTAACCAATAATATGTCAGCCAATGATAAGGCACATATTATTGGCTGATGGCGGAGATAGCCAAATTGTTGGCAAGTGGTTAAGCTGGCCATCTCAGTCGGTTCAGCAGGATTAACTTAGGTACGACCAGTAGGCATGTGCAATTAGTTTCCTAACTAATCGAAATTTGGATGAACTTTGCATCTTTCGGACATTCGGATGCATCTGAATGTCCAAAGAAAAAAATAACGAATTTCAACAAATACAAAAGAAATTATAAAGAAACTAACAAATTAATTTGTCATGATTCGTTAATTCGTTAAAGATCTAATGAAACAGCAGGTTGACGCATAATGGCATAACGAATGATCTGAATTCAACCGTATCAATTAATTTTTATTCTATTAGTGAGCAACTGAGCAAATGGAAAGGAATTAATCCATACAAGTAATGCTGCATACACACGATCGGAATTCTCGTCGGAAAAAGCTCTGACGGTTTTCCCGACGGAATTCCGTTCAAACGGTCACACCAAAATCCGACCGTCAAGAACGCTGTGATGTACAACACTACAACGAGCCGAGTTCAATGCTTCCGAGCATGCGTCGAATTGTTTCCGAGCATGCGTAGGAATTTTGCCCGTCAGAATTGCTACAGACGATCAGAATTTCCGATAGAAACCTTTTCCGTCGGAAAAATTGAGAACTCAATTCATTGCTGTCAGAAATTCGGCCGGCAAAATTCTGATGGAGCCTACACACGGTCGCATTTTCCGATGAAAAGCTCTCATCGGTCTTTTTCTGGCCGCGTGTGTACGCGGCATTACAGTTTTCTAGTGCAATCAGTTGATTCCTTTAGTGTTGGGGGCTGGATTACTGGCACGGAGTAAATCAAACAACTATCCGAATTACAAATCAAAATCACAAATATATATATATACATACATAAATAACAAATTATCCATAAATTAAACAATAAAACAAATCAATATATATCTATACTCTGCAGAAATAACACATTTTTTTGAAAATTAATTAATGTGACATAACGAATATAACAGAACGAAATTATGTATTTTACAAATGAAAATGAAACATTTTCCGTCATGCACAAGTCTAACAACCAGCATGTTGGATAATTCATGCAATTATTGCCATCGTCTACAGCCGTTAGCAATAATCACTGTGCTCTCCCTGCAGGGACGACTCCCCCAGCCAACCACGCTGGGAGAACACAATCGTTTTGCGGGAAGGATTCCCATTGCTGTAGGAAAGAAATCTACATCATCTATGGTCAGCTATACTGTTGTTGGAAAGTGAAGAGGTCCATAGGCCAAAATGATGTCATACATCCCAGGAGTCTTCATGGGGCTTTCTTAGCTAAGCACACCCTCCTGCATACCTGAGGATAGATGGATTCCAGGAAGTCAATGGTACATGAATCATCTACCCTTACTCAAGATGGCCTTGTCTAGAAATGCTAGGAGGGTACTTTTCAAAAGTGATCTCTCAACAAAATAAAGCATGGAGACATGGATGGATGGGTGAGTTTGCTTTGAATATTAAAAATGTTTTTAGTTTGTGGTGCTCAGATACTTCCGCTTTAGTGATAACAGCCACAAGCTGGGAGCAAGCAACAAACTTACATAGTTAGGCCCCATACCCATTTGATTTTCTGCAGATTTTTGTCTTCAGATTTACCAAAACCATTTAGTGCAAAGGCCTGCCTGATTGCATACAAATTGAAACTCTAATGCAGCGTACACACGGTCGGAATTTCCGATGGAAATCAGTTGATTCCTTTAGTGTTGGGGGCTGGATTACTGGCACGGAGTAAATCAAACGACTATCTGAATTACAAATCAAAATCACAAATATATATATACATACATAAATAACAAATTATCCATAAATTAAACAATAAAACAAATCAATATATATCTATACTTTGCAGAAATAACAAATTTTTTAGAAAAATAATTCATGTGACATAACGAATATAACAGAACAAAATTATGTATTTTACAAATGAAAATGAAACATTTTCCGTCATGCACAAGTCTAACAACCAGCATGTTGGATAATTCATGCAATTATTGCCATCGTCTACAGCCACTAGCAATAAGCACTGTGCTCTCCCTGCAGGGACGGCTCCCCGAGCCAACCCCCGCTGGGAGAACACAATAGTTTTTCGGGAAGGATTCCCATGGTTGTAGGAAAGAAATCTGCACCATCTATGGTCAGCTATACTGTTGTTGGAAAGTAAAGAGGTCCATAGGCCAAAATTATATCATACATCCCAGGAGTCTTCATGGGGCTTTCTTAGCTAAGCACACCCTCCTGCATACCTGAGGATATATGGATTCCAGGAAGTCAATGGTACATGAATCATCTACCCTTACTCAAGATGGCCTTGTCTAGAAATGCTAGGAGGGTATTTTTCAAAAGTGATCTCTCAACACAATAAAGCATTGAGACATGGATGGATGGGTGAGTTTGCTTTGAATATTAAAAATGTTTTTAGTTTGTGGTGCTCAGATACTTCCGCTTTAGTGATAACAGCCACAAGCTGGGAGCAAGCAACAAACTTGTTACATAGTTAGGCCCCATACCCATTTGATTTTCTGCAGATTTTTGTCTTCAGATTTACCAAAACTATTTAGGGCAAATGCCTGATTGCATACAAATTGAAACTCTAATGCCCCGTACACAAGGTCGGAAAATCCGACCACAAAATCCATCGGATTTTTTCAGACGGATTTTGTCCGACACGGTGTTGCATACACACGGTCGGACAAAGTTGTCGGAAAATCCGATCATTCTGAACGTGGTGACGTTTGTTGCCTAGGACAGGACTACGTAGAGGCTAGTAGCCAATAGCTTTGGTCTTGTAATGTGATCTGAGCATGGGTGGCACTTTGTCCGTCGGAATTCGCTACACACAATCGGAAAAAGTCCGATAGGACTTTGTTGTCGGAAAATTTGAGAGCAGGAAATAAAACTTTGTCCGTCGGAAAATCCGACGGAAAAAGTCCGATGGAGCCTACAAACGGTCGGAATTTCCGACAAAATTGTCCGATAGGACATTTTCCGTCGGAAAATCCGATCGTGTGTACGGGGCATAAGGCTACTTTCACACTGGGGCGTTGAGCGCGCTGGCGGTAAAGTGGCACTATATTTAGCTGTGCTTTACCGTTGTTTTAGTGGTGCTATTCGGCCGCTAGCGGAGCAGTTTTAACCCCCGCTGCAGCGGCGCTTTGCAAGCGGTTTGGATCGCTGCCCCATTGTTTTCAATGGGAAAGGGCGCTTTAGGAGCGGTAAATACACCACTCCTACAGCGCTCCTAAGATGCGGCTTGCAGGACTTTTTTGAGCATCCTGCAAGCGCACCGCTCCAGTGTGAAAGCCCTCAGGGCTTTCACACTGGAGTGCATTGAGCGGCTCTTTCAGGGCGCTTTGCAGGCACTATTTTTAGCACTTTAGCGCCTGCAAAGTGAGTCAGTGTGAAAGGGGCCTTAAGGTTTGACCTCATAATATATGGTTTTGGTAAATCTGAAGACAAAAATCTGCAGAAAATTGAATAGTGTGTATGGGGTCTTAGTCAGGTTGAAGGCCAGTTCACACCACCCAGATAGCAAGTAATTGTGCTGCAAGTTTGAAAATGACTTGCTAAGCTATTGCTAGACTTGCCAGGCTTCACAAGTTTGTTGCACAATTGTAGCAAGTCTACATTGCATGACTCCTGATCAACTTTCTTTGCAAACATTCTGCAAGTCTGCTGCAAGTTCTGATTCAGTAATGTTGTGCAATAGTCATCCCACCACAGGGGTCACTGTAGCTGAATTTTTATGCTGTAGACTTGCAGAGCTCTTGCTGTAGACTCACCACTGCAACTTTGCTCTTGCTAGAGACTTGCCATGCAAATTTGCTACAAATTGGAAAAGTGTCAACTAGAACTTGTGCTTCAAGTGCTCTGCAAGTGTACAACTTGCCAGTGAAAATGTGCAGCAAGTTAACAAGACTTACAACTCAACATTGCCACAAATTTGTGGCAATGTTATCCTTGCAGGATGTGCTGTGCATTCCTGTGCGATTACATGCGATCCGGGTGCAGTGCGATTTCAGCCCATTCATTTGAATGGGCTGAAATCACGCCGGACCGCACCAAACCTGCATTTGGGGTGTTATTAAGTTAAGATTGACACCCTCTGCAAATCGCAACGGTAGTGTCTTTTAATACGATGTGGGAAACACTGCGTTCTGGTGTGAACTGGCCCTAAAAAAGACATAAGTCCATCCAGTTCAACCAATAGAGAAGCACACACACAAGCTCCTTATAAACCATATGGGCTACAACATGATTGGTTTCCAAGACTTCTGTCAATGTAACTAACATAAAAAACTTAATCTCCACCTGCAGACAGTGGCTTGTCTTCACCTGTCTGGCAGCATGAACTTTACCCCAGATTTTTTTCTCCCCTTCTCTCTTAAAAAAATACCAATATGAAGTAGGTGAGACATTATCTAGACTTCAACTTTTAAATGTACATATTCTATGTTATGAGACATTCTTCAAATACGAAAGAATCATATAATTGGCTAACAGTAGAGAAAGCAATATCCAGGGCTGATTGTGGAGAGGGAACCATTTTTTTGGTGGCTGACAGCACAAAGAACTATTTTATTGGCTGGCAGAGGAGAGAGCAATTTCATTGGCTGAAAGTGGGAAGAGCCATATTGTTGGCTGACAGTGGAGCCTAGCATTGTTTTATACATTTTTTAATTTTTTATTACAGGTACTTATATAGCGCCGTCAATTTACACATCGCGTTACATATACATTGTACATTCACATCAGTCCCTGCCCTCAAGGAGCTTACAACCTATGGTCCTTAACACACTTTCATACATATACTAGGGCTAATTTTTAGACAGGATCCAATTAACCTAGCAGCATGTCTTTAGAGTGTAAATAAAAAAAATAGAATAAAATAAAAAAATTCTCCCTTTTTCTTATTTCTCCTTAAAAAAAAGGAAAAAAATAATGAATACAATATTGTAACTGCCCTACTAACACCAATCTCTGCCCTTATGACACCGTCCACTGCTCTACTGACGTGTCCACTGCTCTACTGACACTGTCAGTATATACACATGCACACACAAGCATATGAGCTTTGGGGTGCACACCCTAATGCAATAGGCTGCGCACACCTATGGTTACCACTCTCTGCTCAGTGAAGACAGAGAACTGAGCAATCAGCAGTCTTTGATTGCTCAGTTCTCGGTGTAGAGGCAGCAGGGGACAGCTGCAGCATTGGATCCAATGCTGCATCCACGTTGATTATGTATGTTTTTTTGTTTTTTAAACCCGGTACTTCTCTTTTAATTTAGAACGCTAACTCATTTTCATAATATTCCGTGATTGTAATGCACATGAGCAGGATTACCATTTCCCTCTGACGTCAGAAGCAAAATGGTGTCTCCCATAGCTGAAGGAAATCAGCTGTGCAAGAAGAGTTAGGTAGCAGGTAATCAGAGGTGTCTGTCCCTACACTCCAATGCGTTTATATTGAAAACAATTTATGGTCCCCAGTATGGGCATACGTTTACCATTACTGACCTTATTCCCAAAATGTGAGTTAACTAGTCACCACTGTTTTTAATACTGAACCAGAAATAGTGTCTACCACATAAAGTAAGTATGGAGTCAGATTTGGGTCAGAACGTACTGAGGACATTGGAATAACATGACCTCTAGACAATTATTAGAGGGATAGGTTAGCAATGGCAGCCTACATATTCCTTCAATACAGGCGTTGCTAGGTCTACAAAAGATCTGGGGCTAGAGCCCATAGCAGCGTAGTAAACAAAGTCATACGCTTGGGCGGGCATACATATGTATATACAGAAATATACGTGTGTGTGTGTGTGTATATATCCCTGGAGAGTCCCCCACTTTCATCAGGGTCCCCGGAGAGCCCCCCTTACATCAGGGTCCCCAGAGAGCCCCCCCCCCCCCCTTGCATCAGGGTCCCCAGAGAGCCCCCCACTTACACCAGGGCTTCCAGAGAGCCCCCCTTATATTAGGGCACCCAGAGAGCCTCCCCCTTAAATAAGGGTCCCCAAAGAGCCTCCCCCTTAAAATAAGGGTCCCCAGAGAGCCTCCCCCTGCATCAGGGTCCCCAGAGAGCCCTCCACTTACATCAGGGTCCCCAGAGAGCCTCCCCTTGGGGACCCCTGCAGAGACTCAGGGCTATGGGCCCCAGATTCAGGGCTATAGCCCCAAAAGCCACCCCCTAGCGATGCCACTGAATACAGGTTTCCTTTAATGTTCATACCCTAACCTCTGACCCTAACCTTAACCCCTTTTAAGCCAAAACTGTACTTGCCAAAATCATTAGGCCATCCAATTTAAAGCTGGAACCATAGTCACCCATTCTCTGTGTCAAAGCGATGCGGCCAGGACACCAAAATTCCAGGAAATCAAGTGATTTATACAAAACTCATCTCCAGTCTCCTTCGATGTGGGGGATCGGTACAGGCACAAGGCTTGGAATTAGTGCTGTTCACTTAAAGCGTAACAGGTTTACAAACATTTGCCATCGCTGCATTTCTAATTTCTCAGTTACTCGGCCTTTCCAGTGTTTGTTAGTTTAATAATGTGCAACAGGTGTGTGCTTAACATTAACACCTCCGGCAGAGACCACACACAGACACTGTATCACATTTACAGCTTCTAAACTCTACTACATCGTCCAGTAGAGAAAGAGGATTGAATTATAAGGGAGGGGGAGAGTGAAAGAGAGAGACTGGGGGAAAGGGAGAGAGAAAGTGGGAGTAAGACGAAGAAAGGGACAGTGAAGAGAAATAATAAAATAGGGGAGTTGGGATGAGAAGAAACGTGAGTGAGATAAATTAGCAAGGCAACTGGGAATAAAAAGAAAGAAGGATGATCGAGAAAATAGAAAGAGTGATTCTGGAGTAAAAAGAATAAAAAGAAAGATTGCAAGTTAGTGGTGTAAAATGAATTACGGTAAGTGGGGAAATCAGAAGTGAGAAAAAAAAATGTTAGGGAAGATGAAAACATAGAAGGGAAAGGGAGTGAGAAGACAGAAGGTGGGAAAGGGGAAGAAGAAGAAAGTGAAAGAGGAGTGAGAAAAATTTAGGGGTAAGGTATGGAAAGAAAGAACGGGAGAATCGGAAATGAGAATAAAGAGAGAGGGAAAGGGATATGAGAAAAAAGAAGGTGGTAAATGGTTGGACGATGATGGAAAGAATTAAATAGATGTGGGAAGAAAGAAGGAGGGAAATGGTGTAAGAAGGAAGAGGGAGGGAAAGTGGTGTAAGATGATAGAAGGATGAAACTTTGGGTGGATGATATATGGAATGAAATGGGGCGTAAGAAGAAAGAGCATGAGAAAGGGAAAAAGCTACGAGAAGGAAGGAGGGAAAGGGGTGTGAAAAGGAAGAAGGAGGTAAAGGGGTGTGAGATGATATAAGGAATGAATGGGGTGTGAGAAGAAAGAACACGGGAAAGGGGTGTTAGAAGGAGGAAGAAGGCCAAATGTATGAGAAGAAAGGAGGGAAAGGGGTGTGAGAAAGAGGAAGGAGATAATGGGATGTAAGAAGGAAGAAGGAGGTAAAGGGGTCTGAGATGATTGAAGCAAGGAAAAATGTGTGAGAAGAAAGGGCAAGAGAAAAGGGTGTTAGAAGGAGGAAGAAAGGAAAACGTATGAGAAGAAAGGAGGTAAAGGGATGAGTGAAGAAAGAATAAGGGAAAGGGGTTTTAGAAGGAGGAAGAAGAGAAAAGGTATAAGAAGGAAGAAAGGAAAGGGGTGTGAGAAGGAAGGAGGTAAAGGAATGTTAGAAGTAAGAAGGAAGTAAAGGGGTGTGAGAAGAAAGAAGGAAAGAAAGGCTTGTGAGATGATAGAAGGACAGAAATGGGTGTGAGAAGAAAGAAGGAGAGAAAGGGGTATGAGATGATAGAAGGACAGAAATGAGTGTGAGAAGAAAGGAGAGAAAACACTGTGTGAGGAAAGAAGGGGGGAAACGTGTGTTTGAATAAAGAAGGAGGGAAAGAGGTGTGAGATTATAGGAGGAAGGAAATGGGTGTGAGAAGGAAGACAATCAGAAAGGGGTGTGTAGGCAGGTTAAACTGTGTTTGGTTTTAGCAAGTTGGACATGCTTCCCAGGCTGGGAAGGGGTTAAACCTGTTCCTGCAATCTACTGGTCTTTCTGGGCTCTATCTCTCCCCTGTGCTGTAAATAAAAGGGGGAAGGGCTGTGAACACAGAGCAGTCTGCATGGGAAGAGGACACTAACCCCAGTATGTAATCTCCAGCTACTTCACAGAGCTCTCCAGAAAACAGAACGTGGGTATGAGTGGATCGTAGTCTCACCTGTGAGCTGTGAGCACAAGTGTGGCGCTTAAGAAACCGGGAATCACAGACAGCATCCAAGCCATTGACATTGCCATTATGGAATCTCCCCTCGTGGAGGTATGTCTGGGCTACTATGCTATCTTAGTAGGATTAGCGAGAGGACGTTATTTGTTTTGTACCGTCGTGCTGCATTCTTACAGTGAAGTTGCATTAACAATTTTAAACCTGGTCTGAAGTTATTTAAAGGGGTGCATGTTAGGTCTGGATCTGTAAGGCACAAATGGGTATAAAGTAACATCGTTACACAAGGGGCTAACTTGACAAGAGAAGGAGTGTAGTTGCTATAAGTAACCAAATGAAGGAACAAGGTACAAGCAACAAATTGCTAGGTGTGGTACCTGATTAGGTGGTAGGTCCTCCTGTAGCGAGGGGGACGAAGTTCTGGCTCCCATCCTAGAGCTCTGTCTTCCATGGCAACTGGGGGCAGACTAGTGTTATGGAGATCTATGGCCTGGCCACAAGGTACGTTAAGGACAGAGTAAGTGAGAGCACGCGTGAGGTCTACTCCAGGTGCTCCGCAGGACATCATTCTGTTACTGGGAGTGAGGTAACAGAGGTACACTGGATTGATGGAGTGGGCACAGGCTCAGAACGTCCCTCCTAATGCAAACATACAAATTACTGTGTAGTGACTTGGGACAAGTTGCTTTTCAGAAGAACTCTGCATGTCATTGCTGCACACAGTTAAAGCGGAAGTAAACCCTTTGATTTAATAGTTTAAAAAAATGGCATGCCGGAAATACTAACTGTCACATTGACTATGCTTTCAACCAAACTGTCAAACCATCCAATGGCTGGTGTCATAACTGATCACACGTGCAGCATCATGGCAGTTGAAGATTGAACAGAGGCCAAGATGGCAGCTTCCCTGGCTGAAAACGATAGGAGGGTTTACTTCCACTTTAAGGCTCATCTCTAAGTTAAGGAACCACCTTAAAATTTGACTTTCCACATGACCACAGTCTCTGGCTGGTCTGGGGCATTGGTAAGCATGAGTATTACCCCAGGTGCACGGATGACCTGGCCCACACACTTGGCATAGTCGGTGTGAGATGATAGAAGGAATGACAGGAGTGTGAGAGAAAAGAATGAGGGGAAAATTGTATGAGAAGGAAGATGAAGGGAAAGGGTATGAGAAGGAAGGGAAGAAAGGGGTGTGAGAAGAAAGAAGGTCGGAAAGGGGCATAAGATGATAGAAGGAAGGTCAGAAAGGGGTGCAAGATGATAGAAGGAAGGAAGGAAAGGGCGTGAGATGACAGAAGGAAGGAAGGAAATGGTGTGAGATGATAGAAGAAAGGGGTGTGAGAAGATAGAAGGAAGGAAGGAAAGGGTGTGAGATGATAGAAGGAAGGAAGGAAAGGGTGTGAGACGATAGAAGGAAGGAAGGAAGGAAGGAAGGGGCGTGAGATGATAGAAGGAAGGAAGGAAAGGGTGTAAGATGATAGAAGGAAGGAAGGAAGGGGCGTGAGATGATAGAAGGAAGGAAGGAAAGGGTGTGAGATGATAGAAGGAAGGAAGGAAAGGGTGTGAGATGATAGAAGGAAGGAAGGAAGGGGAGTGAGATGATAGAAGGAAGGAAGGAATGGGTGTGAGATGATAGAAGGAAGGAAGGGGCGTGAGATGATAGAAGGAAGGAAGGAAAGGGTGTGAGATGATAGAAGGAAGGAAGGGGTGTGAGATGATAGAAGGAAGGAAGGAAGGAAAGGGTGTGAGATGATAGAAGCAAGGAAGGAAAGGGTGTGAGATGATAGAAGGAAGGAAGGAAGGGGCGTGAGATGATAGAAGGAAGGAAGGAAGGAAAGGGTGTGAGATGATAGAAGGAAGGAAGGGGCGTGAGATGATTGAGGGAAGGAAGGAAAGGGTGTGAGATGATAGAAGGAAGGAAGGGGTGTGAGATGATAGAAGGAAGGAAGGAAAGGGTGTGAGATGATAGAAGCAAGGAAGGAAAGGGTGTGAGATGATAGAAGGAAGGAAGGAAGGGGCGTGAGATGATAGAAGGAAGGAAGGAAAGGGTGTGAGATGATAGAAGGAAGGAAGGGGCGTGAGATGATAGAAGGAAGGAAGGAAAGGGTGTGAGATGATAGAAGGAAGGAAGGGGCGTGAGATGATAGAAGGAAGGAAGGAAAGGGTGTGAGATGATATGATAGAAGGAAGGAAAGGGTGTGAGATGATAGAAGGAAGGAAGGAAAGGGTGTTAGATGATAGAAGGAAGGAAGGGGCGTGAGATGATAGAAGGAAGGAAGGGGCGTGAGATAATAGAAGGAAGGAAGGAAAGAGGTGTGAGAAGAAATAAATAAATGTGGTGTGAGACGATAAACTGTGGCAAAGAGGAGTTAGAAGAAAAAGAATGAAGATTCAAGAAAGAGAAACAGATAGAGAGAGAGTAAGAAAATTTAAATAAATATATAAAAAAAAGAGAATAAGTTGGTAGGGATTAGGAAGTAACAAGATTGGGAAAAAACAATCAGACAGACTCATAAAACCAAGAGCATAGGACAAAGAGGTGAGGAATGAAAAAAAAAGTCTGAGAGAGAGCAGGTCATGAAATAACAGAGGAAATAAATACACAGGGAAAAACACAATAGCTGACTTGCTATTGAGCTTTCAATGATAAATATCCGGCTTCCCCATCTGACTGTCCGATTCCCAGACTCCTCCACCTCCATTGCGCTGCACCTGTACACTGGCAGGTGATGCTTGTACAGACAGAGGCCTATTATTTTCCTGCTGGTATAATGCAGATACTGATAATACAAGACAATGATTATTCATCCATACAAAACAAATGTTTATTTTGGAAACCATGCAGCTAGCTTCACAAACATTTAACCCGGTGATCCACAGGCATCAAAGTATTTGCATGTATTCTGAGGGGTCCAAACACTTGTGTGCCTGCATAGAAAAGACATAATTTAATAAGGATCAATAGTGTTTGCAGAAGTAAATGTTCTGCCTCGTCTCCTTGTAGAACATAAGCTCCCAGTTGTTCGGTCATCATTCATCAAACTCAGTTCCGTGCAGCGATCTTACAGATTAATTTTTATGACCAGATCTGCAGCTCAGAATAAAAAAAAAAAAAAAAGAACTAACAAATAGGCAAAACCTAATAACATGGATGTTTTATGTATTTTTTTAATTCTTCTAATAGAGCAGTACTACAGTGCCTTGAAAAAGTATTCATACCCCTGAAAATTTTCCACATTTTGTCATGTTACAACCAAAAACGTAAATGTATTTTATTGGGATTTTATTTGATAGACCAACACAAAGTGGCACATAATTGTGAAGTGAAAGAAAAATTATAAATGGTTTTCAATTTTTTTTACAAACAAATATGTGAAAAGTGTGGTGTGCATTTGTATTCAGCTCCCCGGAGTCAATACTTTGTAGAACCTCCTTTCACTGCAATTACAGCTGCAAGTCTTTTTGGGGATGTCTCTACCAGCTTTGTACATCTAGAGAGTGACATTTTTGCTCATTAATCTTTGCAAAATAGCTCAAGCTCTGTCAGATTGGATGGAGAGCATCTGTGAACAGCAATTTTCAAGTCTTGCCACAGATTCTCAATTGGACTTAGGTCGTAACTTTGACTGGGCCATTCTAACACATGGATATGCTTTGATCTAAACCATCCCATTGTAGCTCTGGCTGTATGTTTAGGGCTGTTGTCCTGCTGGAAGGTGAACCTCTGCCCCCGGTCTCAAGTACCCCCCTTCTCTGCCAAGGGCCTGTGGGATGGGGTCTCTGCTGGACCTGAGAGTCTAGACAGGCCACTTGCCTTGGGAACCATAGTGTATCCACCTGACCATATTTTTGCTAGCATATGTAACTCCTGTGCCAGCTATATAGTTTACCCCTCTAAGGGGAAAATTGGTTTAGCGTTGAGAAGATGTATATGACTTGATAATGCTCATGACAGTCTGTTGATATGATTCATACCTTTCGCATATGTTTACATAAGGTCTAAAGCCCCATACACACGGTCGGATTTTCCGATGGATTCTGTCCTATCAGACAATGTTGTCAGAAATTCCGACCGTGTGTAGGCACCATCGGACAGTTTCCATTGGATTGTCCGACGGACAAAGTCCTATCTCCTGCTGGATAGATTTTTTGACAACAAAGTCCGATCACACCAAATCCGATCGTGTGTAGCGAATTCCGACAGACAAAGTGCTACGCATGCTCAGATCACATTACAAGACCAAAGCTATTGGCTACTAGCCTCTACGTAGTCCCGTCGTACGCAACGAACGTCACCACGTTCAGAATGATCGTCTTTTCCGACAACTTTGTCCGACCGTGTGTACGCAAAACCAACATCGGACAAAGTACGACGGACATGATCCGACGGACCTGGTCCTCGGATAATCCGAGCGTGTGTATGGGGCTTTACTGTGTGTATCTTTCTTATTTTGTTAAAAATAAAGATTACGGTATATATATAAAAAGAAAACCCAATGTATTATTTATTTTGTCTTTTTCATCCGATTTGGCTTTAATTTTAATGCACTGCACCCTGTAAAGAGAAGAGCTGTAGTATATTTAATGTCTTGTCATCAACCTCAAACACAGCTCAGTAGGACTTGTCCAGACGTACATACCGTACAGCAATGTTCTGAATGTTGTTCAGATGGTTATTTCCCTTTAATGTTTATTAATAAGAACAGAGATAACATTTATCTGTGACATATAAAAGGTGCTTCCCCTCGATCTTTCCAAAGGTTAAACGTGATCTGAACGCTTTACAGCTCTGAAATTACATGCGGCTTTAAAATGACAACTCTGCATCTTTGTCAATGGATCTGTCTTAAGTGTCTCATCACCTGTGAATGCTAATAGCAGGTTGTAATTTAAATATTTCAAGCCTGCAAGGCAGGTTAGTTGTCACTTTCTCTTGTAAAGGTATCCATGGATCAATGCCTACTCACTACAGTCTGTAATAAATATTTGAAACACAAACTAATCCCACCCATTTTGACCATTTTAGTAAAAATGTAAATATAATAAATCCATAAGGACTTTCTTTACTGTTTCATGGTAGGTCTCCTCTTTTATAGAAAATAAAGTGCTGATTGCTACTAGGGATATACGAAAGGTTAGGCCCGAGCATAAGTTCGGGCCGAACTTTCGTTGTTCGCACGTTCGGCGAACATCCGAACAAATGGGTCGTTCCACCGTTTGTTCGGTTCCCTGAACCAACCACAATGCATTGCGGCGTGAACAGTGCATTGCAAGCCCTCATTGGCTGAGTTTGCCCATGCTATCCAGCCACAGCATGCAGAGGAGGTGGTCAACTGGCTTACTAAACCTTCCTCATCCTCCTCATCCTCTGTCACGCAAGCAGAGACAAGTGTACAGTCCCCTGCAGTTGCCACATCCTTGTCCACATCTATTCCTGCCATAGCCCCAACATCAGCCATGGAGGAGTCAGTTGAGTTATTTGACCACAGCGTCAGCCACTTGCTCCTTGATGATGCCCAGCCATTACTGGATTCAGAGAGAGGGAAGAACACTGGTAGACAAATTGGCATTCATGTTCCCCCAGCCTCAGCGTATTGCCAAATTGTCTTCAGTGGTAATGAAGATGCATTTTTTTTACAGCAAGGCCAATTCTTGATTTCATCAAGAGTACCTCTATAGGGTTACGGTGGGAAAGCGCCACCGACACCAAAAGACCAATTTTTACGCACCCATTACTTCTATCCAAAGTCAAAGTGACACCAGACTGTATCCAAAAAAATCTCTAATCTTGTTCCCAGTGCACTACATTGTGGCCTCATCAAACACACTGGCTCCCCAGCTATTGCTGAGAAAAATAAAGGCAGCTTGTAGGGAAAATTTCATTTTTTTTGGCTTTATAAATGCAGTTATTGCTGCAGCAGATTCTAGACATGGTACAGATCTGTCACTTTACAGGTAGACTAAGGGGACCCCCCAGGCACTATATTAGAAGGAATTTTTAATTTTTTGCTTTCACTTTAAAAATCAAAAAATCAGTGCTCATTTAAAAATGAATTTTTTCCCACTTTTTTATTTATTGATACATGTCCCCCAGGGCATGACCCGGACCCCTATAACCATTGTATGCCCAATTACTTGCATATACAGTGGTGTGAAAAAGTGTTTGCCCCCTTCCTCATTTCCTGTTCCTTTGCATGTTTGAACATCAAACCAATTTAAACAATAGTCAAGGACAACACAAGTAAACACAAAATGCAATTTGTAAATGAAGGTGTTAATTATTAAAGGTGAAAAAAAATCCAAACCATCATGGCCCTGTGAAAAAAAGTGATTGCCCCCTAAACCTAATAACTGGTTGGGCCACCCTTAGCAGCAACAACTGCAACCAAGCGTTTGCGATAACGTGCAATGAGGCTTTTACAGCGTCCTGGAGGAATTTTGGCCCACTCATCTTTGCAGAATTGTCCTAATTCAGTTACATTTTGTTTTTTTCAGCCATTCGGTGGTGGTGCTGGTGTGTTTAGGATCGTCCTGCTGCAGAACCCAAGTTCGTTTCTTGAGTACACGAACAGATGGTCGGACATTCTCCTTCAGGATCTCTTGGTAGACAGCAGAATTCATAGTTCCTTTTATCACGCCATCACACTACCACCACCATATTTTACTGTTGGTATAATGTTCTTTTTCTGAAATGCAGTGTTCCTTCTACGCAGATATACTTGGACACACACCTTCCAAGAGTTCCACTTTTGTCTCATCGTTCCACAGAATGTTGTCCCAAAAGTCTTGGGGATCATTAAGATGTGTTGTGGAGAAATTGATGTTCTTTTTGCTCAGTGGTTTTCTCCTTGGAACTCTGCCATCAGGCCATTTTTGCCCAGTCTTTTCTGATGGTGGAGGCATGAACGCTGACCTTAACTGAGGCAAGTGAGGCCTGCAGTTCCTTGGACGTTGTTGTGGGGTCTTTTGTGACCTCTTGGATGAGTCGTCGCTGCGCTTGGGGTAATTTTGGGTGGCCGGCCACTCCTGGGAAGGTTCACCACTGTTCCATGTCTTTGCCATTTGTGGATAATGGCTCTCACTGTGGTTCGCTGGATTCCAAAGCTTTCCAGACTGATAGATCTCAATTACTTTCTTTCTCAATGTTCCTGAATTTCTTTGATGTGTAGCTTTTAAGGATCTTCTGGTGGACATTACTGTGTCAAGCAGCTCCTATTTAAGTGATGCCTTGATTGTGAACAGGTGTGGCTAGAGAAATTGAACTCAGGTGTGGACAACCACAGTTATAGTATGTTTTAACAAGGGGGGCAATCACTTTTTCACACATTTTGTGTTTACTTGTGTTGTCCTTGACTATTTTTAAATT
The DNA here is from genome assembly GCA_028564925.1 of Lithobates sylvaticus. Taxonomy (NCBI): domain Eukaryota; kingdom Metazoa; phylum Chordata; class Amphibia; order Anura; family Ranidae; genus Lithobates; species Lithobates sylvaticus. Next base: position 45,938,689 of record CM053028.1, on the reverse strand, counting down.
GGTTTGATGTTCCGAAACACTTAAGTGTGACAAACATGGAACAGGAAATGAGGAAGGGGGCAAACACTTTTTCACACCACTGTAAGCCTTGATGGGCACTTTTGATTTTTGACGTTCAGGTCCCATTGACTTTAATGGGGTTTGTTATTTCTTGTCCGAACTTTCACGATGTTCGAAAGTTGTGGTGCGAACCGAAGAGGGGTCCGTTTGGCCCACCTCTAATTGCTACCTTTTCCATGATAAGATTGTCTGAGACCCAGCAGGGCAATACTTTCAGGTGGGGGGCACCATTGAGGAATCAATGGCCACTTTTATATGGTACTACACCTCCAATTCAGGATAATTGCCTTTTTTCCCATAAATATTTATCTCACTGCTTCAGTATAATAAGACAATTGTCCTGATTGGTAGCATGTCTAGGGTAGCTTTGGACATACTCCTCTACAAATCTAACAAAGACATATAAATCCCAGCTTCCAATACCATTTCTATGCCAATGACACCCAAATCTATCTCTCTACCCTTCAGCTCACCCCATCAGTTTTCTCACGCATCACTGATTTACTAACACACATATCTGACTGGATGTCACACCACTTGCTTAAACTGAATCAATCCAAAACCAAGCTCATAATATTTCCTCCCCCACGTGCCCCTGCCCATGACTTCTCTGTCAAGATCAATGGCACAATTATCATTCCACACATGCCAGGGTGCTAGGGGTAACCCTGGACTCTGAGCTGTCCTTTCAGGCCCACATCCAATCCCTGTCCAAATCATGCCACCTCAACCTCTGCAACATCTCCAGAATATGCCCCTCTTTAACCATTGACACCATTAAGCTTCTAATTCATTCCCTGGCTATCTCTCACCTCGACTACTGCAACTCCCTCCTCATTGGATTACCTTTACATAGACTATCCCCCCTTCAGTCCATCATAAATGCTGCTGCCAGACTCATCCGCCTTAACAACTATTCAGCGTTCTCCACCCCTCTCTGCCAATCCCTCCACTGGCTTCCGCTCACTCAATGAATAAAAGTCAAAGTACTAACAACAACTTACAAAGCCATCTACAACTCAGCCCCCAGCTACATCACTACATCTCCCAAGCTTCTCCCATTCTTTGGAACTCCCTACCCCAATCTGTCCAACTATCTCCTAATCTATCCATCTTTAGACAATCCCTGAAAACCCTTCTCTTTAAAGAAGCCTAATCCTGCTAATACACATACATTTTTTGCATTTCTCCATCAACTCATCCCCCACAGCTATTACCTTTTGTATCACTTAAGCCTCCCTCTTAGATTGTAAGCTCTAACGAGGGGGGAGGCTGATTCCTCTTGTACCAAATTGTATTGCAATTGTAATTTCTGCCTTAATTTTCGAAATCACTGCACAAACTGTTGGCGCTATATAAATCCTGTATTATAATAATAATAATAATAATATTAAATAATATTAATAATAATAAATAAATTAAATATTGAAAGGCTAGACTATCTGGGGGAAGTCGGGCATAGGTGTTGATTTACTAAAATTGGAGAGTGCAAAATCTGGTGCAGCTCTGCAGAGAAACCAATCAGATTCCAGATTTCTTTGTCAAAGCTTAATTGAACAAGCGTATGTTGGAAGCTGATTGGCTGCCATGCACAGCTGCACCAGATTTTGCGCTCTCCATTTTTAGTAAATCAACCCCATAGTGTCAGAATTGTAGATATGAATAGATGCTACATGAATTTTAAAGTTAACCTTGTTTTAAGTTGAATCCGTAGGGGTCATGTGATCAACAGAAAAGATATTCTATACAGCTGGTAATAGGGCTGCAGCAGATTGTACTGAAAGATATACTGTGCAGCACAGAATGTTTTGAGGAGCAGCTGTTGTTTCAGCGATATGCCCACATAAAATATGATAGCGGAACACAAACGCGGTGCAGTCCCTTTTTATAAAGTCCCTCAAGATATCTAAATCATGAGATGGATTTTTCATATAAACATGCAATGGCAAAAGCAGACCAACACACATACCGTAATACCGTATGCTGGCTGTAAACACGTGCTATTGATTCCAATGTAAATACCGAGCAGATGACTTTACCTTCATTTAATAAAAAAAAAAGAGAAAAGTACACTTTGTTTTTTATATAAGGGAAAGTTATACAATAAATACAAAAGGAAAAATACTTGTTAAATCGTCTTATAAAAAGAGTAAAAACACATTTAAATCCTGGCCAAATCAAAATCCATTTTAGCATTGGACGAGCACCACTGAGTTACCCAAATACTTTATATATCTTCAGAGATTTCCAGAGTCAAGATTCCCCCCAGTTGCTCGTGTCTCCATTTCCTCATGTGTCACTCTCTCACAGCTGGATTTTCCATTTTTTTTATATTCTATGTTATGGACACTCCAGTAGGGAACAGTGAATTCATTATTTTCCCTTTGTCATACATATGGTAAGAGGACATAAATTGGGATAGTTTACCAAGCATAAATATTAGCTGTGTACAATTGGCCTCCAAAACGTTTTCTATTATTAAGGTTGCTAATGAACCACCATATTGTTTTTTACTTAAATAAATAGCAACTCAATCACAACCCTACCTGTGAAGCACATCAATATATCCTCCATAGTAATGAGAGATTCGCTGATCTCTTATTTCTTCCATTTTTCTTCAAATGAACAGAAACTTTTAGCCAAGGAGAACTTTACTGGATCTTGAAACTTGGAACATGGGCTGGAATATGGTCTCATGATTTGAACTTGTACTGCATGTGCTCTGGCCAGCCATTGCTGTGCGTTCATGAGTGAGTGCAAATGCACATGCGCATACTTACCGATATGCCTAAGCAGACAAAAATGCCTTCAAAAGGCCATTTCCTCCTAACAGTGCTTAATGCTTTTACTTGCATCGTAGTGTGTTGGTATCGTCTTGTCCACTTCTTTTTTTTACTGTTAACATCTCTTGTACCTTCGTTTGCCACCCGAAAGAATGCTGGTATTAAGCCTGGGTTTACTTTAGGGCAGGAGCATTTTCTAAATGCAGTGGGCATGATCAGAAACTAGGATCTCTTCCTCAAGAAAAAAAAACTTAAGCTTCATTCACATTTTTCCTTTGTGGTATTGCAGTCAGATCTGTAAATGTCATAGACCTTGATGAGTTGCAATTCTCGGCTTTGGACACATACACGCTAAATGCTTTGCAGCACCCAGTGTGTATGCACACTAACTGGACTCCAAATATCTGTGTTCAGAGTTTGATCAGAGGTGCTGATTAGATGTAACTGTTCAAGTGGATGGGTACATGCAATCAGTGCTATTCCAGCCAACCAGGGTTGTTGCTAGGATTGCAAAAGACTTTGGGGAACACTTGGCCACCCTAAGTAAAAGAATGAGATGAGGTAAAATATTGGTGTGGCAAAATTGTGCTGATGGTGGGAGCCTGGCTATCGCAACACTACCTGGGCACCTACACCACCTACTGCACTAAACAGAAGCTAGCATTCTGCACCCACATCAGCTTACTCCTAAAGCCTTACCTCATTTACTAAGCTCTGGAGCAAAAGTCTATTTGCCTTTAGTAAATCTACTCCTGAGTGTCAGAAGAATATTCCTGGTCACGGAAACTCCCCTGATCTTCCTGCCTGAAGACAGTCAGTTTGATCATAGTGCATCTTACACCCTCTTCCATCCATGAGCAGCCACAGACCATGCAGTCACAGGGTATACAATGGAATCCATTCTGGGTTTTCCAAAGTCAGAGCAGAGAAGTTCTCTGAATGGAAACTCTGTTTAAATTTATTTGAGCTGACGGGGAGAGATTAGTCATTCCTCTGTTTTTTTTTTGTGTATTAAAGTTGGAGCTTGAGCTATTGAGTTTTGTTTTTCTTTTTCTGCAAAGCAGCTGAAGATAGCCTGGAAATCATGTGAAAGGGAACTAGTTGTTACCCAGGCTGGTTGGATAGGCAATAATGGCCATACACAATATTTCCTGTTTACCAGATAAAATAAAATAAATAATGCAATTATATTTTGTAATCCTGAACATAATAAGAAAATGAAAGCATATTCAAAAAAAAACATTCTGCTGGAGTGTTGATATTGGGTGTGTATATGTGTATTTCTAACTGTATTCACTGCTGACTATCTGAAGGACTGAAATGTATGGGCCTTCCTCCATATTGTTTTTTTTGGTTTTTTTTGTGAGTGCTTGTATGGCTTATTAATGGACTGTCTTCCCTTTTGATCTGTTTAACTCTTTGAATAGCTGTTATCTATGTACCACTTATGTGTGCTAATAAAGAGCAATCATGCTTGTTAAAAAACATTCTGCACTCTCTTTAAAACTTTATCCGCACAAAAGAAAATTAACATGTAATGTAAGACCCTCAATATACCGCGTGGAAACAAAAACTATTACATATTACCAATAAACAAACAGAAATATACAGTGCATGGAAATAGTTATAACAGAGAGAAGACCAAAGTCCTTGGATCCAAAATCCAGAACATTATCTGGTTCAGAAGACGCTTTCTGCAATCCCCTCCTTTAAGAAAGGGATTCATTTTTTTGTTCTTGCCTAAAGGGAGACATTACATGTTACCATCATGACAGGTAAGAAAGTGGTTACATTTGATGGATTAAAAGATTCCTCTTTAAGTTGTTCTAAAATCCTGTCAAATAGTGACAGTTCTAAGCACAGCCCACATACTGAACATTTCTAAGGTTTCATGTGAGCAGATCTATTACATTTCCCATGCCGCAGTTGGCATACTGTTTCATAATGCTTGCCATGTGTCCTACAATAATAAAAAAAAAATGTCAGCATAGTGTATACAGCATATTTTTCATCTGTTGGGCTCACCTATAAAATCCAACTACCAAAACTGTATTTTTATTATAGCGCCCTCCTAGTTAGGCTGCTAGGCAAATTTCGTTTTTGGCTCCTGCTGTAACCAGAGGAGCAGTAATTGTTTGCTCTGGTCTGTTCTGGGCTTCACAGTCTGAGAGTTTGATTGCATTCCTCTGCCTCTAGAAGATGTTTCTAGAGCTTAGGGAGGATAGAATTCAAATGACCAGCCTGAATATTGAGCAGAGCCTGGCACATTTTGGACTGGATTCTGGGTTTCTTTTCAACAGGCTTGTTCCAGGATTTTGTAAGTAGAGCCTGCTGTCTATACTGCACCTAAAGTGGAACTTCACTCTCTCAATCAACATAGACTATTTTGAATCCTTATGTTGCTATCATTAGTAAACAGATAGGTAGGTATATCATATTTACTTGTTTTAAACTTTTTTTTACACTTCTTCAGGTACTTCCTGGTTTCTGGCCTAGGCAAAATGATGTCATACATCTTAGAAGTCTTCAGGAGGGAAGAAGTTTTCTCAGCTAAGCACGCTCTCCTGCCTGCATGTCTGAGCTAAGGGCTAAGGGGATTCCAGGAAGTAAATGCTACATGACTCATCTGCCCTTACACAAGATGGCCACGGCCAGAAAATCTAGGGGGGCATTTTTCAAAGTGATTTCCCACCAAAATAAAGCATGGAGACAAGGTTTGGGGAGTTTGCTTTAAATATTAAAAATGAAATAAATACAATTTTTGGTTTGTGGTGCTCTGATGCAGTGTAGTTCTGCTTTAAAGCTATTCCATGGTCCACAGCTGTGAACCTGTCTAGCTGTATATGTGGTATAGCTACTTCATTGTCCCAGCTGTAACCCAGTCTAACTGTACCTGTGCTATAGCTACTTCATGGTCCCCAGTCGTTAACCAGTCTAACTGTACCTGTGCTAAACCTACTTCATGGTCCCAGCTGTGAGCCAGTCTAACTGTACCTGTGTTAAAGCCACTTCATGGTCCCAGCCGTAAGCCAGTCTAACTTTACCTATGCTATAGCTACTTCATGGTCCCCAGCTGTGAGCCAGTCTAACTGTACCTGTGCTAAACCTCCTTCTTGGTCCCAGCCGTGAGCTAGTCCAACTGTACCTGTGCTAAAGCTACTTCATGGTCCCCAGCTGTGAGCCAGTCAAACTGTACCTGTGCTATAGCTACTTCATGGTCCCCAGTCGTTAACCAGTCTAACTGTACCTGTTCTATAGCTACTTCATGGCCCCAGCTGTGAGCCAGTCTAACTGTACCTGTGCTAAACCTACTTCATGGTCCCAGCCGTGAGCCAGTCTAACTGTACCTGTGTTAAAGCCACTTCATGGTCCCAGCCGTAAGCCAGTCTAACTGTACCTGTGCTATAGCTACTTCATGGCCCCAGCTGTGAGCCAGTCTAACTGTACCTGTGCTAAACCTACTTCATGGTCCCAGCCGTGAGCCAGTCCAACTGTACCTGTGCTAAAGCTACTTCATGGTCCCCAGCCGTGAACCTATAGACTGTTCCAGTTTAGCTCTACCTGTCCGGCAAACTATCTCATGGTTTCCAGCCTTGAGTGAAAGACTGTGTTGCTGCTACAAAAGAATACAAAAAGACAAACCCCTAGACTGTTCAATGAGCCAGAGTGAATGGACTGTTATTATGTGCCTGGCTGCCTCTACACTGTTTTTGGAAAGAACCTGTTAAATGTACAGTGGTTACTTTGGGAGTAGTGCTACATTTTTATTACAGAAAGATTTAGTTCCATCAGAACCAGCAACCCTTTCCACCTCAAAGTGTATGTTATCCTAAATATTTATATTTTTCTATGTGTATGTCCATAAGAAGTACCTGGTTGATCCACCTTTCTTAATTGTTCTAAACCAGGGGTTCTTAACCTGGGGTCCATGGACCCCTATGCGTTCCATGAATGGGTTTCAGGTGTCCTGTTATGGTCAGATAAAAAATAACATTTACATCCACTATACAGGCCCCCTCCGTCCCAATCAACGTTTTCATATTTAAATAAATGAAAGAAAACGCACCCAGCCACTGCTAATAGTGCCGACCGCTTTGATTCGCTTTGTATCATCTTGGGGGTCCATAGCTTTCATCAGCTTCTTAAAGGGGTCCATGACTCGAGAAAGTTAAGAACCGCTGTTCTAAATAGACCACACAAAGCACAGAAGCCAATCCATGGTCAGTTTTCACCCTTAGTCTGGTCATTCAGAAGTACAGGTCACTGTGCAAACACACAGTATGCCTGTATGAGGTAGTCTGTTTAGTCACACACCCCCACCCCCCCCCACTAATCATAGCTTTTGCTTGCTCCTCCTCCTACCTATCTTGACTAATCTATACAAAAAAGATCTTTATACTTACCTATTTTCAATTTGCTCCTGTGAGGTCATGTGATCCTGCAGCTGTGTGTAAGGCTGCATTCACACCCAGGCATTCTGAATAGCTTGTTTCTGCCCACGTTTTCCGAAGCACGCAAAAAATGTGGCAAAACGCGCAACATCCTCGCGGTGCCATTATTTCTTAATGGCACCCCAAATGTGCAACAAACCATGGGACTGCTACTCACGTTTGCAGAGCGCAAAATGCAGCAAACCATGGAACGTAATACGCGCTTGGCTCAGTGCCGAAAAAGGTTACTTGTGTTTGTCACACATGTGGCAAAAAACACGTTAAAACAAGAAACACATCGCCAGGTGTAAATAGGACCTAAGGGAGCCTGTCACCTCCATATTATAGGAGGGTTACACAGCTCTGATCTTTCTCCCAATGTGGCGTCACACAGATCTCAATCCTTCCAAATATCTTATATCTGGGAACAGATTCCATAAACATTATCCCAAATAAACAAGCAAAGAAACATAGTGCTCTCCGTTTTGATTAAAAAAAAAAAAACATTTAAGAAATTAAAATGTAAAAAAAAATTTCAGATTAAAAACACTTACATAAATTAGGCAATGCTAAGTGCTTGTAAATCCTGTGCTCATTAATCAACTACACTCACCTGCTCACTTCTCTGCACTCCTCTCTCAGTAGTGTCTGTGTATCAGCTCCAGCGTGATGACGTCACCAGGGAATGCTCCACCTGATGCATTACATCAAGACTAGACTTCGTCAGAAGCCTCTGCCCCTGTGTGGATAGGATTGATTATTATGCAGGGGATTTCCAAGCACTTAGTATTGTTTTATTTATATAAGTGTTTGTAATCTGAGTTTTTTTAATAAAATCAAAACTGTGAGCACTATGTTTCTGTGCTTGTTTTTTGAGGAAAACGTTTATGGAATCTGGTCCTGCATATGAGATACTTGGAAGGATTAGGATCTATGTGACACCATGTTGGGAAAAAGATCAGAGTTGGGTAAGACCTCCTATGATTTAGTGGTCTATATGGGTGACCATACATCTGTACCTGTGGGTGAAGGATTGATTGGATCATCTGTTTGAGGCAAGGAGGAGATTGATTCATAGAAATATGGGGTGACGTAAAGTTCAATATAGAATAACACCACTAGCTTATAAAGTTGTTTGGAGTTGGACACTTATGAAACTTGGGCAGCACAGTGGTGTAGTGGGTAGCACTCTTGCCTAGCAGTAAAAAGTGTCGCTGTTTGAAATCCCAACCACGACACTAGCTGCCTGGAGTTTGCATGTTCTCCCTGTGCCTGTGTGGGTTTCCTCTGGGTACTCCATTTTCCTCCCACACTCCAAAGACATGCCGGTAGGTTAATTGGCTTCTGTCTAAATTGGCCCTAGTATGTGAGTTAGGCCCCTTTCACACTGGGGCGTTTTTCATGCGGTGCAGCGCTAAAAATAGCGCCTGTTCACCGCATGAAAAAATCCTGCCCCTTTAACTCCAGTGTGAAAGCCGGCGGGCTTTCACACTGGAGCGGTGCGCTAGCAGGATGAAAAAAAAAAGTCCTGCTAGCAGCATCTTTGGAGCGGGATAGGAGCGGTGTGTTCACCGCTCCTATACCGCTCCTTCCCATTGAAAAGAATGGGAGACCGCGGTAAAACCGCGGCAATACCGCGGTTACCGCGGTAATACCGCGGCTACGGCGGCGCTCTGCGGGGGGTGTTTAACCCTTTTTCGGCCGCTCGCGGGGGGTAAAACCGCACCGCGAGCGGCCGGAAACCGCGGTGAAAACGACGGTAAAGCAGCGCTAAATATAGCGCTGCTTTACCGTCACCGCGGCTCACCGCCCCAGTGTGAAAGGGGCCTTAGGGACCCTAGATTGTAAGCTCCTTGAGTGTAGGGACGGATGTAAATGTACAATGTATATGTAAAGCGCTACGTAAATTGATGGCGCTATATAATTAGCATAATAATAATAACTATAATTTTTGGGGTGTACTGTATATATACATGTTTGTCACCTTGGGGTGATTTGTCAATCATGTTGTGATTTATTTAGGGCTTTTTTCAGTGGGAACGTGGAGGAACACAGTTATGGCACCTCCAGCACTGAATGTATTTAATGGCAAGGGGTGCTAGGGTATGCTGGAGGGTCTATTGTTGCTGGCTGCTGGGAGATCTATTGTTGCTGGTGAGGTCTTTTGTTGCTGAGGTGGATCTACTGTTGCTTGGGGGTATATTGTTGTGGGGGGTTCTATTGTTGCTGGCTGCAGGGGATCCATTTTTATGCCTCTCTTGTTATTATTAACACATTCCGTACAAATTACTTAACATCACAAAATGATACTCAGTTCTGTATTCTCTAAAAGGGGCAGTATTGGGCAGTAAGTTGGGGCTGGAATAAAGGGACGGTGCACAGAGGTTGGTAGGGGGCGGAGACAATGGGTGACTCGAAAGGGGGGGGAGTGGATTCCTGCACCTTTTCTCTGAGAAAAGAAAGCCCTGGATTTATTGCACTGGAATGTGAGCACAAACTTGTGTATATAACGTTATCCAAAGCTCAAAAAACAAATACAACCCCCCCCCCCCCAAAAAAAATGGCTATAAATATAGTTTAAAGTGAAAGAAACGCCTAACTATAACCATTCCTAAAAATGTTCACTCCCCCTCCTCCTACCTATCCTTCCCAGCCTGTATATAACAAGGTCTGTGTACTTACCTATTTTTAATCCACTCCGGTCTGGTCATATGAGCCCTCTCCTACCTATCCTGTATAAAAAGATCTGTGTACTTACCTATTTTTACTCTAGTCATGTGATTCTGCAGCTCCGCTTTTCCTGTGTAAGGGAGTGCTCAACAACGGCTATGACATCACCCATACAGTGCCGGGTTACCAAATAGGCAGAGCTGGCACCATCCTACGGGTCCAGCAACAACAGATCAAAATAAAATTGATTTGATCTTGACAGAAAATTACAATGAAGCTTTCTTAAATTGTTCACAAAAGATAGAAAAAAAACGAGTCAACTCAAAGAAGTGAAAACTTTACATTAAAGACTCTATAGAAAAAAAACTGCATTAACCACTTGCCTACTGGGCACTTTCACCCCCTTCCTGCCCAGACCAATTTTCAGCTTTCAGCGCTGTCACACTTTAGGCTCATACACACGATCGGACCGTGGACCAACTTTCCCCTGGATTTTTATCCAAAGGGCGTTGGCCCCAAGTTGGTATTGCATACAAACGGCAGGAGTTTTTCAGCCAACTTTCACCAAATCACTTGGTTTTTCTGCTCTTTACCGCCACCTTTGGTCAACTTCTGTATTGTTGTCTGATCTTTTGCATTGGTTCTGCATTGGTTTGTACAAAAGTCCGTTGGTTTTGTGTACACACGGTCGGACTTTGGTCCATCGGACTTTTGTTGGCAGAAAGTTGGTCCGTTCGCACAGCCAACAAAAGTCTGATGAAACCTGGAAAAAGTTGGTCCGATGGAGCGTACACACGGTCGGATGTTGGTCCAAACCAGCTAATTTGCATGTTGGTTGTCAAAAAGTCCGATCGTGTGTACGGGCCTTTAGAATGACAATTGCGCGGTCATGCTACACTGTACTTATATGACATTTTTCACACAAATAGAGATTTCTTTTGGTGGTTTTTTATTTTTTGCTAAACAAACGAACAAAGACCGAAATTTAGAAAAAAAAAGAAATAAAAATTTCCAAGTTTGTATTTGCATTTTCTCCTTCACTGATGTGCGCTGATGAGGCTGCACTAATAGGTGGCACTTATGGACACTGATGAGGCCCTTTACCCCGATCTGGGATTAGCAGAGTCCGAAGGACTCAGGGATCACAGAGTGCACCGCCCGCACATTTATGCCCTCCCGGCAAAGTAAGCCCATGCTGTAGCCGTCTTTCAGGGGGGAAAAACGCCCCCGGCGCCCGCATAATTGGATTTGATTGAAAGCAGTGGGAGTCAATGGCTGCGCTGCTATCAATCTATCCAATCAAGAGCCGGGAGCCTTGGAGAGAAAGACAGCCCGTCCCCGCCAACTGAATGAATGGGTTCAGGTAAGTAAAATGGGGAGCTAGGGGGCCGGTGACTGGCAGGTGTTTTTTCAAGGTGAAAAAACACAAACCTTTACAACCCCTTTAAAGGCTCATCTTCTTTCAGTTGTCAGTTTGCAAAAAAATGTTTGGGGTAACATATGTATATGAAATAAAACAGCACGGCAGTGATGGTTATCTTCTTCTAGTGGCTGACGTGCACATGGCTTAGTTCAATGTTATTTCACTAGAGCACACAAGAGAAACCTTCAGAAACCCAAGGTATCGACTGCAGAGGGACCTCCACAGAGTTCCATTTGGCACTGCACCCATAGGCTTCCATGGCCCAGCTGTTGTCGGCAGCCCCCTACTGACAGAGAGGAGGCGGAACTATGGGATCATGTGGCCAGACAGGAGCTGATTAAAAAACAGGTAAGTATGTAAGCAGGTGCTTCCAATGGGTTACAAGTTTTTCTGCTGTGCTCTAAAGTTATCTGGGTCAACTGTGTTTTTTTACAAACCAAATGTTACAATGCATCTTAATGAAACATTTGCCCTTGGTTGACCTGCTGAGCTGGTGGTAAATAAGAAGAAAGGGGGGGTTAACATTTTTCCCATACTTTGTAGCAAGGTTACTGCCCCCTGCAGGTCATACCATTTAAATAGGGGCTTCTCAGTGCCCCTGGAGTCTTCTGCTGAAACCACTGCCAAGATGTAGGCTGTTACTCTGCCGGACTGTGCCCCCCCATCTGGATGGCCCAGTTGGGGTTCCCTATGGGGTTAGGAACCTAAGGACTTTCATGGACTTTTAGCTGCCAATCATGGACTTATTGTTTTTTATGGATTACTGCCAACCATGGATTCTAAGGCTGAATTCACACTGACTTGCAGTAAAATGCAGGGGAAATGGATGTACATTTCCATCCATTTTATGTGAGTTTTAATGCACATTAACTTGCGTTTTATCGAGATCTGCCTTAATGTTGATTTCACATGACCACAGCTCCCTGCCTCAGTTTAGACATTAGTGGGTGCAGTTTCACTTATCCCCACTTAAAGTGGTGTTCCCCCCCCAAAAAAATGCTTAAAATTCCTAAAAAAATGTAAAAAATAAATAATTGGAATTTTTTTTTTAACTCACCTCTAAATGCTTGTTGCTAGGGGGTCCCTTGTAATCTGCCTCCTTCGGTGCCTGGGCTGGTGACATCACTTCCCCTCGGTGCAGGAAGGGCTCCCTTCCTTCTGTCAGTCATCTGGGATACGTGACAGGTCCCAGGTGACTGCGCGGCCAATCACGGCGCGCGGCACCCACTTGCGCCTGCACAGTGGGTGCCCGGCTGTGAAGCTTTTTTTCAACCTCACCTACTATGTAACTATGTAACTACGTACGTTTAATATGCAATTTTCATTGATTTATACATTTATCTGTAACCAGTGTATTAATCATATCCATTGATTGTTTGTAATAAATCTGTCATTATTATGAATTATGTGAATCTTTTATGCTCATATTTGTATTATATATTATTCCTTGATTATGCTTTTATAAACATCATGGACCACCCTTAGGAGTAAATTACATTCAATTAAAATCAATTATACTTATATTTCATTTATCCGTATTAATTACCCACAATGACAGGCTCCATGTAAAGTCCCACGTCCACTCTCCTATTTTTTTACAATATATTTAGGGATGGGAGCCTGCCATTCTTTTTTAAAGTTGCAAAGGGTCACATTTCATTTTAATTGTTTTTTAAAAACTACAAACTGTCAGCCGCAAAGGTAGTTTTCCTATTTACAGAAGTCTGTGAATTAATGTTTTTTTTTAAAAAAAAACTGTGACAGTGAGTTCGGGGAGAAAAAATCCCTGGTTTACTGTCACTAGAGGCGGCAGATTGGGGAGGGGCTGCAGCAGTGGGAACGCTACCCTAAAAAACTGGGGTGGAACATGTAATAAGTTCCCAAAGGTAAATTTATCCTTTAATATTTGAGAATTGACTTGTCTGATTTGCTACAGTCCACTTTCCTATTTTTTTTACAATATATTTAGGGATGGGAGCCTGTCATTCTTTTTTAAAGTTGCAAAGGGTCACATTTCATTTTAATTGTTTTTGAAAAACTACAAACCGTCAGCCGCAAAGGTAGTTTTCCTATTTACAGAAGTCTGTGAATTAATGTTTTTTTTTTTAAACTGTGACAGTGAGTTTGGGGAGAAAATCCCTGGTTAACTGTCACTAGAGGCGGCAGATTGGGGAGGGGCTGCAGCAGTGGGAACGTTACACTAAAAACTGGGGTGTAACATGTAACAAGTTCCCAAAGGTGAATTTATCCTTTAATATTTGAGAATTGACTTGTCTGATTTGCTACAGTCCACTTTCCTATTTTTTTACAATATATTTAGGGATGGGAGCCTGCCATTCTTTTTTAAAGTTGCAAAGGGTCACATTTCATTTTAATTGTTTTGAAAAACTACAAACCGTCAGCCGCAAAGGTAGTTTTCCTATTTACAGAAGTCTGTGAATTAATGTTTTTTTTTTTTTTTTTAAAACTGTGACAGTGAGTTTGGGGAGAAAATCCCTGGTTAACTGTCACTAGAGGCGGCAGATTGGGGAGGGGCTGCAGCAGTGGGAACGTTACACTAAAAACTGGGGTGGAACATGTAACAAGTTCCCAAAGGTGAATTTATCCTTTAATATTTGAGAATTGACTTGTCTGATTTGCTACAGTCCACTTTCCTATTTTTTTTACAATATATTTAGGAATGGGAGCCTGCCATTCTTTTTTTAAAGTTGCAAAGGGTCACATTTCATTTTAATTGTTTTTTAAAAACTACAAACCGTCAGCCGCAAAGGTAGTTTTCCTATTTACAGAAGTCTGTGAATTAATGTTTTTTTTTTTTAAAACTGTGACAGTGAGTTTGGGGAGAAAATCCCTGGTTAACTGTCACTAGAGGCGGCAGATTGGGGAGGGGCTGCAGCAGTGGGAACGTTACCCTAAAAAACTGGGGTGGAACATGTAACAAGTTCCCAAAGGTGAATTTATCCTTTAATATTTGAAAATTGACTTGTCTGATTTGCTACAGTCCACTTTCCTATTTTTTTACAATATATTTAGGGATGGGAGCCTGCCATTCTTTTTTAAAGTTGCAAAGGGTCACATTTCATTTTAATTGTTTTTGAAAAACTACAAACCGTCAGCCGCAAAGGTAGTTTTCCTATTTACAGAAGTCTGTGAATTAATGTTTTTTTTTTTTTTTTTAAAACTGTGACAGTGAGTTTGGGGAGAAAATCCCTGGTTAACTGTCACTAGAGGCGGCAGATTGGGGAGGGGCTGCAGCAGTGGGAACGTTACACTAAAAACTGGGGTGGAACATGTAACAAGTTCCCAAAGGTGAATTTATCCTTTAATATTTGAGAATTGACTTGTCTGATTTGCTACAGTCCACTTTCCTATTTTTTTTACAATATATTTAGGGATGGGAGCCTGCCATTCTTTTTTTAAAGTTGCAAAGGGTCACATTTCATTTTAATTGTTTTTTAAAAACTACAAACCGTCAGCCGCAAAGGTATTTTTCCTATTTACAGAAGTCTGTGAATTAATGTTTTTTTTTTTTTTTAAAACTGTGACAGTGAGTTTGGGGAGAAAATCCCTGGTTAACTGTCACTAGAGGCGGCAGATTGGGGAGGGGCTGCAGCAGTGGGAACGTTACCCTAAAAACTGGGGTGGAACATGTAACAAGTTCCCAAAGGTGAATTTATCCTTTAATATTTGAGAATTGACTTGTCTGATTTACTACAGTCCACTTTCTTATTTTTTTACAATATATTTAGGGATGAGAGCCTGCCATTCTTTTTTTAAAATTGCAAAGGGTCACATTGCATTTTAATTGTTTTTTAAAAACTACAAACCGTCAGCCGCAAAGGTAGTTTTCCCATTTACAGAAGTCTGTGAATTAATGTTTTTTTAAAAAAAAAACTGTGACAGTGAGTTTGGGGAGAAAATCCCTGGTTAACTGTCACTAGAGGCGGCAGATTGGGAAGGGGCTGCAGCAGTGGGAACGTTACCCTAAAAAACTGGGGTGGAACATGTAACAAGTTCCCAAAGGTGAATTTATCCTTTAATATTTGAGAATTGACTTGTCTGATTTTCTACAGTAACTGGTCCATGTAAAGAAACTTTAATCTTCATGGTCAGTTTGGTTGTGCCCACTGTTCTCTGATATCCCGCATGGAAGTAAATGTATCCATTATCAGGCAGAAAAAAAAAAAAAGAAAAGTGAAGTGACTGTCACTTTCGAAATAAAACTGAGTTATTGTTTCCAGTTTCAAAAGAACAGCAACAAGTATAGGAAAGCTATATGCGATCTTTGTCCTTTTCTCCCCTTAGACACCTGCACTCATATAGAGTTTCACTGAGTCCTGAAAAATAAATGCATAGCTTCAGTCTCCTAATCCAAGTGGCTCCAGAGGCCACTGATATTTGAGAAGTTAAACTGATGATTCTGGGCGTCGTAGGGGCAGCTTAATCTTTTTTAATTCAAATCAACTGAGTCCCATGTGGCGCTAGGATGATACCCTATATGCTGCAATCAGACTGACCTAGACTTCTTCTGCTCTAAATGATTAATGAAACTGCCTCCCAGTTTGTTTCTATGGTGATGTGAAACTTGACACGTTGAAGGAATCTGCCATTCACACTGAAGGAAGTAGCTGCGAATGAAAACAACCAACTTTTTTTTTTTTTTTTTTTTTGCGGTAAATAATTTCGAGAGCTTTGGCATGATGTCTTGGGTGGAAAATTGCTTCCGAAATTCAAGCGATTTTGTCACACGTGAAGTTACCACGCCGCAGTGTAGAACACTTTAAAACAATAAAAGAATTGTTTTTACTTTTTACGTTCTTGCTGCTGTAGAGTGATCGGCAGTGAAAAATCAACGGTACTCCTGTTAATGTCTGACTCTATGGCAGAGACATGTATTTAGTTTTTATAATATTTCTAAAGTCTAAATGTTTTTACCTTAACCACTTGCTTACTGGGCACTTAAACCCCCCCTCCTATCCAGGCCAATTTTCAGTTTTCAGCGCTGTCGCACTTTGAATGACAATTGCGCCGCCATAAAACACTGTACCCAAATTAAATTTTTATAATTTTTTCCCCCCAAATAGAGCTTTCTTTTGGTGGTATTTGATCACCTGTGCGATATTTATTTTTTGTTAACATTTTTTAAAAAGACCGAATTTAAAAAAAATAAAAATGTTTTATTTTTTTTAATTTTGTTATAAAAAATTTAAAATGGGTAATTTTTGTCCGTCATTGATAAAAATTGCTGATCGCCGCCATTAATAATAAAAACAAGTTATTAATAAAAATGCCATAAAACTATCCCCTATTTTGTAAACGCTATAACTTTTGCGCAAACCAACCAATAATCTCTTATTGCTTCTACATATTTTTGGTAAAAAAAAATATGTAGAAGAATACGTATCGGCCTAAACTGAGGAAAAAAAAAGTTGTTTTTTTTTTTTTAAATTTTGTTATAAAAATTAAAAATGGGTAATTTTTGTCTGTCATTGATGTACGCTGATGAGGTGGCAGTGACGGGCACCGATAGATGCCAGTGATGGGCACTGATGGGTGGCAGTGATGGGCCCTGATGGGTTACACTGATAGGCAGCACTTTTAGGTGGCACTGATTGGCAGCACTGGTGGGCATTGATAGGTGGCACTTGTGGGCATTGACAGGTGGCACTTGTGGGCATTGATAGGTGGCACTTATGGGACCTGCCCACCCCCTACTCGGATCGCTGATCACCCGAGTCTCAGTGACTCGTGATCACGGCGCACGCAGGGAGCGTGCACAGGGGAGGACGTCATATGACGGTCTCCCGGGAATTGAGATCTGCGTTGTGGCCGTCATTCGGCCATAGCGCGGATGTCAACTGGTTAAACAGAATTAAAGTCTAACATTAAAAGAACTGTAAGCAGGCAGGCTCTTCATGCAATGTCTCCTCTGCAATAAAATACACTTACAGTGCCTTGAAAAAGTATTCATACCCCTTGAAGTTTTCCACATTTTGTCATGTTACAACTAAAAACGTAAATGTATTTTATTGGGATTTTATGTGATGGACCAACACAAAGTGGCACATAATAAAATGATAAATGGTTTTCAAACTTTTTTACAAATAAATATGTGAAAAGTGTGGTGTGCATTTGTATTCAGCCCCCCCCCCCCCCCCAAGTCAATACTTTGTAGAATCACCTTTCACTGCAAATACAGGTGCAAGTCTTTTTGGGGATGGCTCTACCAGCTTTGCACATCTAGAGAGTGACATTTGTGCCCATTCTTCTTTGAAAAGTAACTGAAGCTTTGTCACATTGGATGGAGAACGTCTGTGAACAACAATTTTCAAATCTTGCCACAGATTCTCTAATGGATTTAGGTCTGGATTTGATTGGGCCATTATATCACATTAATATGCTTTGATCTAAAACATTCCATTGTAGCTCGTGGCTGTATGTTTAGGGTTGTTGTCCTGTTGGAAGGTGAACCTCCGCCCCAGTCTCAAGTCTTTTGCAGACTCTACAGGTTTTCTTCTAAGATTGCCCTGTATTTGGCTCCATCCATCTTCTTATCAACTCTGACCAGCTTCCCTGTCCCTGCTGAAGAAAAGCATCCTCACAACATTATGATGCCACCAACATGTTTCACGGTGGGGATGGTGTGTTGAGGGTGATGTGCAGTGTTAGTTTTCCACCACACATAGCCTTTTGCTTTTAGGCCAAAAAGTTACATTTTGGTCTCATCTGACCAGAGCACCTTCTTCCACATGTTTGCGGTGTCCCCCACATGGCTTCTCGCAAACTGCAAAGGGGACTTCTTATGGCTTTCTTTCAAAAATCACATTCTTCTTGCCACTCTTCCATAAAGGCCAGATTTGTGGAGTACACGACTAATAGTTGTCCTGTGGACAGATTCTCCCACCTGAATTTAGGTGGACGGCCATGTCTTGGTAGGTTTGCAGTTGTGCCATACTCTTTCCATTTTTGGATGGATTAAACAGTGTTCCGTGAGACGTTCAAAGCTTGGGATATTTTTTAATAACCTAACCCTGATTTACACTTCTCCACAACTTTATCCCTGACCTGTCTGGTGTGTCCCTTGGCCTTCATGATGCTGTTTTTTCACTAAGGTTTTCTAACAAACTTCTGAGGTCTTCGTAAGACACACAGGTGGACTCTATTTACTAATTAGGTGACTTCTGCAGGAAATTGGTTCCATTAGATTTTAGTTAGGGGTATCAGAGTAAAGGGGGCTGAATACAAATGCACTCCACACTTTTCAGATATTTATTTGTAAACATTTTTGAAAAACATTTATAATTTTTCTTCCACTTTACAATTATGTGCCACTTTATGTTAGTTTATCACATAAAATCCCAATAAAATAAATTTATGGTTTTGGTTGTAACATGACAAAATATGGAAAATTTCAAGGGGTGTGAATACTTTTTTAATGGCACTGTACCTGCCTGTATACAGTCTTAAGTAGAACGTATGCAAAAACTAGGAAGTGATACTGCGCAAATGGCAAAATGAGTCAATATAAACAAGCTGCAGCAATATAATGTATAGGATAACATACATCAAAACTACTTAATAAAAAACATAAAAAATTGAAAAATGCAGGTAAATCAATAAAAATACAAACTGGTGATAAATAGCATAGCAAATGGCGATAAAAGTTTGTGCAAATAATGTAAAAGTCTAACACACATATGATAAATCAAAAATGTATCATATGAAATCTCTGTGTATCTGTCACAGGTACTCACCCGGGCCAATATGCTGAGAACTGCTCCCCTTGCGACTAGGCGCACGGTGTCTCTGGAGTGGGTACAGAGGACACCGGGCACAAAGATGCACGGGTTGCCAGCAGGAGTGTTGCAGGTGGTGTGCAGTAGCGACGTTGACCAGGAGAGGCTGATGCTGCACTGGAAGTAGACACCTGGCAGGGCTGTGATCAGGCAGAGGTTGAGGAGGTACCAGAGCATATGCTGAAGGAGGACCCTCGGGAGCATGAGAGAACTGAAAGTCCAGAACACCGAGCAGGGGGTCAAGCACAAGGAGCAAGAGATAGTCCAGTAAGCAGGCCGAGGGTCAAACACAGGTGATCCGGCAGCAGGAGAATCCAGGGAGCAAGCCAGGGGTCAAACACAGGTAAGTAACTCAGAGAATGTCCAGTAGGCAGGCCGAGGGTCAAGCACAGGTAATCAGGCAGTAGAAGTATCCAGGAAGCAAGCCAGGGGTCAGACAGATTCCGGGTCGGCACAGAGAGTCAAGCAGGTACAGGGTACAGGGTACTGGATACAGGATACAGGATACAGGACTGGAGCCAGGACTCAGAAAGAGACAACAAACCAGCAATTTGTGAGCAAACAGGGGAAGCCTTTTATAGGCCAGGTGAGTGGTCAGGTGGGATACCCGGACGAGTGCGCATGCGCACTCGTCTTCTGTCAGAGCCGCGCACAGCGGTGAGCCGCACTGGCTGGGCTGTGTCAGATACCCGAGTGCCGCGGACCCACGCATGCGCACCCGTTACCCGGCGTACCTGTACCATTCGTTGCGCTGCTCTACCGCGCGTGCGCAACCCTGGAACCCGGCGGTGAGACACGGTATTTCCCTGACAGTGCCCCCCTCCTAGGGGCAGCCTCCGGATGCCCACTTCAGGATGTCTTTGGTGATATTCTCGTATTAAACGAGGGGCGTGGATGTTTTCAGATGGCTCCCAGGAGCAGTCTTCCGGGGGATAACCCTTCCATTTGACTAGGTACTGAACCTGTCCCCTTCTTTTTCGGAGATCCAGAATCTTTTCAACCTCGAATTCTTCCTCTCCTTGGATGGTGATGGGTGGAGGAAGTGGCATCTGCCTGTCAGGGAAAGAATTGGCAATTACAGCTTTCAGCAAAGAAGCGTGGAAAACTGGGTGGATCCTATAGGAACTGGGGAGATCTAGTTCAAAGGCCACTAGGTTGATCACCCTCTTGACCTCAAAGGGCCGATGAACCTGGGACCAAGTTTCCGAGAAGGACAGGGGAGTTTCAAATTAGCGGTGGATAACCAAACTTTCTCACCAATCTGGAACGGCGGGCATTCTTTCCTGCCCCGATTGTACTGTACCTCATACCCCCTCTGTGCTTCCTTCATGGCTTGCTGGATCTGGAGAAAGTTGTCCTGGATATGCTTGACTAAATCCTGTGCAGCTGGAGTAGGAACGTCTGGAATGGAATCTGGAAGAAAAGAAGGGTGATAGCTGTAGTTTGCCCAGAAGGGCGTTTGGTTAATGGCAGAATGCATAGAATTATTATAGGCAAACTCCGCGTAGGGTAGCAGGCCTGACCAGTCATCTTGGGAGTATGAACAAAAACATCTCAGATACTGTTCGAGGGTCTGATTGGTGCGTTCAGTTTGGCCGTTGGATTGTGGGTGGTATGCTGAAGACATGGAAGTCCTGATTTCAAGGGATTTGCAGAGGTCTCTCCAGAATCTGGAGGTGAACTGTACCCCCCGGTCTGAGGTGATGTTAGCTGGTACTCCATGTAATCTTATAATTTCTTTGATGAAGATGTCTGTGGTAGCGGAAGCTGAAGGGGTACCTTTCATGGGCAGGAAGTGGGCCATCTTTGAAAGACGGTCTATGACAACCAGAATTGTGGTAAAGGAATCTGAGGGAGGTAAGTCTACGATGAAGTCCATGGAAATCTCCTTCCATGGACGTTCCGGGACAGGTAGTGGTCGTAACAGACCCCAGGACTTGATGTTGGACCCCTTGTTCCTCTGACAAGTGTTACAAGAAAGTACATATTCTTGGCAGTCCTTTCTCCAGCCCGGCCACCAGTAAGACCGACCTACCAAGTCCACTGTCTTCTGTATTCCGAAGTGGCCGGACATCTTGTGGTCGTGAAGGGTCTGCAGGAGGAGGAACAAATATTCGGGCATGGGCCCAAAGTAAGTCCTGTTTCCTTTCAAGAAAAGGTAAAGTAGGAGAGGAGAACTGGTTGGAGGCTCGTTTAAGGGCTGCAGTCAAGTCAGGTTGAATAGCATGGAGGAAATTGTGGGCGGACAGGATGGTAGCAGGTTCCTTAGGGGATTCAGTATCCAGGAACATACGGGATAAGGCATCCGCCTTGCCATTCTTGGAACCGGGACGGTAAGTGATGTGAAAGTTGAATCGGGTAAAGAACAAGGCCCAGCGGGCCTGTCTGGGTCTGAGGCGTTTTGCAGCCCTGAGGTACTCCAAGTTGCGGTGATCTGTGAAGATAAGAATGGATTGGGAGGCTCCTTCTAGCAGGTACCTCCATTCTTCAAGAGCGAATTTAATCGCAAGTAATTCCCGGTCGCCTACGTCGTAATTCCTTTCAGGGGGACTCAATTTTCGCGAGGCAAAGGCGACCGGGTGGAGTAGGGCCTTTGGGCCACTTCTCTGCGATAGGATTGCTCCCATAGCAGAATCTGAAGCGTCCACTTCTAGGACGTAAGGAAGTTCAGGGTCTGGGTGCTGTAGGATGGGTGCAGAAGAGAAAAGTTCCTTGAGCTTCTCAAATGCGCCCTGCGCTTGGGGTGTCCATTGGAACTTGACTTGCTGACGGGTAAGTTGGGTGATTGGGGACACAATAGCAGAGAATCCCTGAATGAACCGTCTATAAAAGTTAGCAAAGCCGATAAAACGTTGGACTGACCTTTTGTCTGTGGGGGCAGGCCAATCCTGGATAGCCTTCACTTTTTGCGGGTCCATCAGTACTCCTCCGGTGGTTATGATAAAGCCCAGGAACTGGATGGTGTCGGTCTCGAACTCGCATTTTTCTCCTTTGACGTAGAGCCCGTGTTTACGTAGAATGAGAAGAACTTTCCGGACATGTTGACGATGAGCTTCTAGAGAGTCGGAGAAAATCAAAATATCGTCAAGATATACAATGAGGAAGTTATCCAGATACTCACGGAAAATGTCATTGACAAGGTGCTGGAAGGTAGCTGGAGCATTACAAAGTCCAAACGGCATGACCAGGTACTCGAAATGGCCGAATCTGGACCTAAAAGCCGTCTTCCACTCATCCCCAGAGCGTATTCTAACCAAATTGTAGGCCCCACGGAGATCAAGCTTGGTGAAAACCTTGGCAGTCCTGAGCCGCTGGAAAAGTTCGGGGATGAGTGGGAGTGGGTACCTGTTCTTGATAGTAATTTTGTTGAGTTCCCTGTAATCCACACAGGGTCTGAGGGAACCGTCTTTTTTTTCAACAAAGAAAATCCCAGCCCCTGCTGGCGAAGAAGATGGCTGAATGAACCCTTTAGCGAGATTTTCATCAATATATACCCGTAGGGCTTCAAGCTCAGTTTCAGACAGGGGGAAAATTCTTCCGAAGGGGATCTCAGCCCCTGGTAGGAGATCAATCGGACAATCATATGAGCGATGAGGGGGAAGGACTTCGGCCTTTTTTTCATCGAAAATGTCCATGAAATCTCGGTAGGGTGTTGGAACATGTTGCAGGTCCTTGGTACTGGGTTGCATGGCAAGATGAGTAAGAGGTCCTGCGGACTTATCCGGAAAGCAGTGCTGCAGGCAGTAAGGGGAGGAGAACTCCACTTCTCTGTTGACCCAATCGATCCGAGGATTGTGAGCCAGTAACCAGGGGTACCCCAGGATGATGGGGAACATAGGAGAGTGGATTACATCAAAACGTAAAAGTTCGTGATGACCCGACTTGGTGCAGGTCAGGATGGGAGCGGTTTCCTGGGTGACTGGTCCTGAGCAGGGTGGAGAGCCATCAGCCAGCTGGATTTGAAGAGGTTGCTTCTTGGTAGTTAAAGAAAGGTTCAAGTGTCGTGCCAGGGTCAGGTCCATAAAGCAACTGCAGGCTCCAGAGTCAAGGATGGCTCCCAACTGGAAGGCCTCTCCCGCTACCTGTAGGGAGAGTGGAACAGTCAAGTGAAAATGCGGAATTCCAGCAGTGTGTGGACTCGAGAGGGACCGAGAAGGGCACTTACTGGGTCTCACGGGGCATTTCTGTAGATAGTGACCTGTGCCTCCGCAGTAGAGACAGAGGTTAGCTTGTCGACGGCGGAGCCTTTCTTCAGCAGATAGGGGGGACCGTGCCAGGCCCAACTGCATAGGTTCCCCATGAGGAGGAGAGCGGGAGTTCCAAGAAGGAGCAGGTGCTGGAGGAACCCGGGGCATCATCCAGGTGGGCCGGGGGCTCTGAAGTTTCTCTGCCCGTCGTTCCCGCAACCGACGATCAAGTTTAATGACAAGTTGGCAGAGGTCTGCGAAGGTGGTTGGGATCTCTCCTCGAGCCAGTTCATCCTTCAAAACTTCGGATAGCCCCAAGCGGAATTGGTACTTTAGAGCAGACTCATTCCACTCTGTATCTGCAGCCCATTTGCGAAAATCTACTATATAGTCCTCTACGGGCCTTCTCCCCTGGGATAGGGTGTGTAGGGTAGATTCTGCCGTACCTGTGCGTTGGGAGTCCTCGTAGAGTGCTGCCATAGCGGAAAAGAAAGTCTCTACAGAATTCAGCTGCGGGCTCTTTTGTTCCATCAAATGGTATGCCCAGGATTGAGGGTCATCTGAAAGCAGGGAGATAATAAAACCCACCTTGGTGGATTCCAACTGGAAAGTCCTGGGTTGTAGTGCCAAGTGTAGTAAACAAGAATTTTTAAAAGAGCGAAATTTCCTTCGGTCCCCGGAAAAAACGTTCAGGTGTGGGGACCCTGGGATCAGGATTAGACATGTCATAGGTAGGAAGAGCACCTCCAGGTGTTGGTGGGAGAGTGGAGGTGCTGGCTGCAGGGGGTGACTGGTCTGCTTGGTTTGGAGACAAGGTCAAGTGCTGAAGACGTCCTTCGATCTGAAAGTACCCATCCTGGAGGCGTTGTACAGCCTGAGTAAGGGCTGTCACCTGCTGGCATAAGGCCTCAAGGGGTGAACCAGTTCTGTCGGCCTCGGACATTGGCTGGTTTGTACTGTCACAGGTACTCACCCGGGCCGATATGCTGAGAACTGCTCCCCTTGCGACTAGGCGCACGGTGTCTCTGGAGTGGGTACAGAGGACACCGGGCACAAAGATGCACGGGTTGCCAGCAGGAGTGTTGCAGGTGGTGTGCAGTAGCGACGTTGACCAGGAGAGGCTGATGCTGCACTGGAAGTAGACACCTGGCAGGGCTGTGATCAGGCAGAGGTTGAAGAGGTACCAGAGCATATGCTGAAGGAGGACCCTCGGGAGCATGAGAGAACTGAAAGTCCAGAACACCGAGCAGGGGGTCAAGCACAAGGAGCAAGAGATAGTCCAGTAAGCAGGCCGAGGGTCAAACACAGGTGATCCGGCAGCAGGAGAATCCAGGGAGCAAGCCAGGGGTCAAACACAGGTAAGTAACTCAGAGAATGTCCAGTAGGCAGGCCGAGGGTCAAGCACAGGTAATCAGGCAGTAGAAGTATCCAGGAAGCAAGCCAAGGGTCAAACACAGGTAAGTAACTCAGAGAATGTCCAGTAGGCAGGCCGAGGGTCAAGCACAGGTAATCAGGCAGTAGAAGTATCCAGGAAGCAAGCCAGGGGTCAAACACAGGTAAGTAACTCAGAGAATGTCCAGTAGGCAGGCCGAGGGTCAAGCACAGGTAATCAGGCAGTAGAAGTATCCAGGAAGCAAGCCAGGGGTCAAACACAGGTAAGTAACTCAGAGAATGTCCAGTAGGCAGGCCGAGGGTCAAGCACAGGTAATCAGGCAGTAGAAGTATCCAGGAAGCAAGCCAGGGGTCAGACAGATTCCGGGTCGGCACAGAGAGTCAAGCAGGTACAGGGTACAGGGTACTGGATACAGGATACAGGATACAGGATACAGGACTGGAGCCAGGACTCAGAAAGAGACAACAAACCAGCAATTTGTGAGCAAACAGGGGAAGCCTTTTATAGGCCAGGTGAGTGGTCAGGTGGGATACCCGGACGAGTGCGCATGCGCACTCGTCTTCTGTCAGCGCCGCGCACAGCGGTGAGCCGCACTGGCTGGGCTGTGTCAGATACCCGAGTGCCGCGGACCCGCGCATGCGCACCCGTTACCCGGCGTACCTGTACCATTCGTTGCGCTGCTCTACCGCGCGTGCGCAACCCTGGAACCCGGCGGTGAGACACGGTATTTCCCTGACAGTATCACAGCTCCACTTATTGAAGTAAAACACCAAATGCTCTTACACCCAGTGAAGATGTCGGCTTACCAGAAAATGTGTGACTCTCTATCACAGAGAAGTCAAAGAACACTTGTGTAAGTAAACTTTTTCTGCTGGAATCAAGAGTCTTCCCTCGGGCCTCCTCACACAGGTTCTTCACTGTTCATGGTCCCCAGGAATGAAGAAAAAACAGATCACCAGCTTGCATATTGTAAAATCCTTTTAGGTTGCTTTATTGTAGTTAAAAGCACTAAAAACCATGTGTGACAATCTGCCTCAGCTGGGACAGGAACACACGAAACGTGGTGATGTTGCAACTTCCGGTTCCACTCTACGCACGTTTTGTCACAAATGACGTCATCAGGGGCCCGGAAAAGCCGTGACTCGTCACCACTATTTATATACAATTGTAATGAGTGGGAAGAAACACACCACATGACCTTGCACCTAGTGAAGATGTCATCTTACCAGAAGATGTGTGACTTTTTATCAGAGAGAAGACAAAGTACGCTTTTGTAAGTAAACTTTTTCTGCTAGAGTCTTCTCTCGGGCCTCCTCACACAGGTTCTCCACCATTTTATCACCAGTTTGTAATTTTATTCATTTACTTGCATTTATCAATTTTTGATAGAGCAGCATGTTATGTAGACTGATGTACACTGAGCTGCGCATCTCAGCTCATTTTATATTCTGGCACAGTGCCTTTGTGCCGGGGTGGCTGCACTCCTGTGCATGCGTAGGATTGACGCCACCCCACACCAGCCATTCAAGATGGCTGAAGACCAGCACCCGGAAGAAGCCAGGGAGAAGATGGGGTGTCGGACCCTTCAAGCAAAAGTACCCAGATAGCAAGCAATTGTGCTGCAAGTTTGAGAATTATTTTGCTAAGCTATTGCTAGACTTGACAGGCTTCACAATTTGTTGCACAATTGCAGCAAGTTGGCATTCCATGACTCCAGATCAAATTTCTTTGCAAACATTCTGCAAGTCTGCTGCAAGTTCTGGTTCAATTATGTTGTGCGATAGTCATCCCACCACAGGGGGTCACTGTGGCAGAATTTTCCTGCTGTAGACTTGCAGAGCTCTTGTTGTAGACTCACCACTGCAACTTTGCTCTTGCTAGAGACATGCCATGCAAATTTGCTACCAATTGGAAAAGTGTCAACTAGAACTTGTGCTTCAAGTGCTCTGCAAGTGTGCAATTTGCCAGTGAAAATGCGCAGATTTACAATTCAACACTGCCACATATTTGTGGCAAGTTATCCTTGCTATCTGTGTAATTATGGCTGAGTTTAGTCTTTGATTTAATGCATTTTCTGCATTAAAGAGGTTGTAAAGTCAGAAGTTTTGCTTTAAGATGCATTAAAAAAAAAATCTTCTGTGTGCAGCAGCCCCCCTCAGCCCCCCTAATACTTACCTGAGCCCCATCTCTATCCAGCAATGTCCATGAGTGCCTCAACAGTCCGGAACTCTTCTGATGATTGGCTAAGACACAGCAGCCGTGCCATTGGCTCCCGTTGCTGTCAATCAAAGTCAGTCAGCCAATGAGGAGAGAAAGGGGCTGGGCAGGCCACTGCTCCATGTCTGAATGAATACAGGGAGCTTTGACTCTGCCCATAGCATGCTGCTTGCTGTGGGGGCACTCAACAGAAGGGAGGGACCCAGAGAGCCATAGAGGGACCCGAAAAGAGGGAGGATCTGGGCTGCTCTGTGGAAATCCACTGCACAGAGCAGGTAATTATAACATGTTTGTTATTTTTAACTAAAAAAAAAAAAGAGACTTTACACTTTAAGGAAAAAAAAAATCCATTACCAGTCCTTCCCCCTGCCCCTGTCCCTAAAGACTTACCCATCTTCACAGGAGAAACTGAGAGCAACAGTGCAATAGGATCCATCAGTCAATCTCCCGTGGGGAGGGAGCAGGGGTGTGGTTTACTGGTGCTGTATGTGTCTATGAATGCGCACAGCCCGGCTCGGGGGGGCACATGCACCTGGCTTACTACTGGAGGCACCTGGAGGAGGGAGAAGCTAAAAGCACTGGCTGGAGGCTGCCAGAAAGGGGAGGAAAGCAACCTTCATGTGCAATATCATTGTACAGAGCAGGTAAATATGACCTCTTTTTTTATTTAAACTTTAACATGTAATTTTAACTAATTAGTAAATGGCTGATATTTTAACACGTTTTTTATAAAAGACAAACCTTTTTTACAGCTGATTGTACAAAATATCATAAGAATTCTTTAACGTCATGGGAATGTGCGTTTCCCGACACGCAGTAATGTAAATCAAGCTGTAGACTGGTGTGTCTCGAGACTGAAAATGCTTTTCAAGGGCCCCATGACTGAAAGAAGGTCGAAAAACACTGTACTATGGAACAGCTTCTTCCCTGATGCTGAGAGATTTACTGATTCAGCATTGTACTGAATAACTGTTAAAGTACTGCTAATTATTATCATTATTAGTTTTACTAATACTAATTATTAATTCTCACAATCTTTTTCACTATATACTCATAGCGCCCTCCTCTTGTCGCGTTGCTTGGTTAAATTTCGTTTTTGAAGAAGATCTGCAACAAGGCATGTTATCTGCATAAAATCTTCTTTATTTACTTTAAAGTGATACTAAAGTCTATTTTTTTTCTTTAAAAATAACAAACAGGTTATACTTACCTGCCCTGTGAAGTGATTTTGCATAAAGTAGGCTAGATCCTCCTCTTCTCGGGTCCCTCGTCAGCTCTCTTGGCCTATCCCTCCTGTCGAGTGCCCCCACAGCAAGCAGCTTGCTATGGGGGCAGCGGAGCTGAGCTGCAGCTCTGTATGTCCATTCAGACACAGAGCCGCAGTTCGGCACGCCCCTCTCTCTCCTCATTGGCAAACTGACTTTGATTGACAGCAGTGGGAGCCAATGGTGCCGCTGCTGTGTCTCAGCCAATCAGGAGGGGAAGTCCCAGACAGCAGAGCCACTCATGCAACATCGCTGGATCGAGATGGGGCTTAGGTAAGTATTGGGGGGCTGAGGGGGGACAGAAGGTTTTTTATCTGAATGCATAGCATTCAAACCTTCTGCCTTTACAACCACTTTAAGTCCATTCCGGTAGGGGAAAAAATGCACAAACTATGACGCGTTTCAGCCCCGGTAGGCTTTAGTCATAACCAGCCCAGGTGGGCTTTGGTTATTATTATTATACAGGATTTTTATAATGCCAACAGCTTACGCAGCGCTTTACAATATAAAAGGGAGACAATACAGTTATAATACAATAAAATAGAAGAGGATTAAGAGGGCCCTGCTCAGAAGAGCTTACAATCTAATAGGGGGGTACAAAAGGTAGTAACCATAGTCAATGAGCTGATGTAAGTGGTAAAAGATTAGTTAGAGACGTGATAGGCTTTCCTGAAGAGATGAGTTTACAGGGATTGCCTGAAGGTAGCAAGAGTAGGGGATAGCCAGACAGGTGGAAATAGCGAGTTCCAGAGGATGGGAGAGGCTCTGGAGAAATCCAATACATATTGGTTATGACTAAAGCCCACCCAGGCAGAAAAGCATCAATGTTTGTGCATTGTTCTCCCTACCTGGATGGACTTAAAGTAAATAAAGAAGATTGTATGCAGATGACATGCCTTGTTGCCGGCCTTCTTCTGGAAGATTATTTGACAGTACACGAGACTGTGGTCTGAGCACAGGTATTGTCAATTTCACAAGCCTGCAAGGCAAAAGGGTTGCAGCATCACACTTTCATTTTACAAACCTAAATTTCGTTTTTGGCCTCGCTATAGTCAGCGGAGCAGCAATAGATTGTTTTTGTCTGGTCAGGGTTCCTGAGTAGACATGTGCACAACAAAAAAATTTGTTTATTTTCGTTTCGTTTTTTTAGTTTCCGTTGATTCGTAACGATTCGTAAATTCGTAAGTCGTCTGTGTTCATATTCGTAACGATTCGTAAATTCGTAAGTCGACGGTGTTCGTATTCGTAACGATTCGTATTTTCGTAAGAGTTATTTTTTCGTTGATTTGTATTTCCGTTAGTTTAATTTTCGTTTATTCGTTTATTCGAAATTCGGACGCATTCGTATTTATTCGTACATTCGTAATCGGAGCATAATTCATAATGTTATGTAATGTGTATGCTATTATTACATTTTAAGAGACACGGAAAATTACGAATCGGAAAAAAAAAGTTGCGAATGTACGAATTTTTTCGTTCAATCCATTCGAACCCCGTTAAGCAACACCATTGTAAGAGACACGGAAAATTACGAATCGAAAAAAAAAAAAAAAAAGTTACGAATTTACAAATTTTTTCGTTCAATCCATTCGAAGCACGTTAAGCAACGCCATTGTAAGAGACACGGAAAATTACGAATCGAAAAAAAAAAAAAAAGTTACGAATTTTTTCGTTCAATCCATTCGAGGCACGTTAAGCAGCACCATTGTAAGGGGCACGGAAAATTACCAATTCAACGAAAAAAAAAAAGTTACGAATGTACGATTTTTTTTCGTAATTTTCGTTCATTTTGATTTTCGTTGTTCCTGTTTTCGTTTTTCGGATTTTCTTCTTTCGTACATTCGTTGTTTCTAATTAATTTTTTTCGGATTTTCGTTGTTTTCGGATTCGTTTGATTCGAACGATTCGTTATTCGTTAAAATTTTGAACGAAAATAACGAAAAAAAACGAAACGAATTGCACATGTCTATTCCTGAGTTGGGTGTTTGAATTCTCCCACCTGCTTCTGGAAGAAGTTTCCATAATATAAGACAGGGAGAGTCAAACCAGCTAATCCCTGAAAAAAGGCATTCAGAAGGTGGCTGAGGGGGTGATGCATGTCTGGGAGGCCTTTCCAGAGTGCTCATTCCTCTGCCAAGAGGGTTCAAGTTCTCTTGGGGCTTGAGTAAAGGATTACCACCTGGACCTCAACGGGAGCTAGGCTGAGAGCCTGTGGAGGACTGGTAAAGGATCAGTGTTAGCGGCACTGCCAGAAGTTCTGGTCTGAAGAAGGATCTGATATCTCCCCCACTGAGGCTCCCCCGGTGGAAGGTGAGTGGTGTACAGCTCCTGGGACAATGTGAATAGAACCTAAATTAGGGTTGTCATGTTTGACTGCCGTTATGAGGATTTGGTGTAAAGATTATCCTCCTATTGATTGCTATGATCCTTTTGGAGTATCATGTGACCATTAAACCCCTCTCCTGTTCAAGTTCTTCAGCAATAAGTTCTAAAAAGACATTCCGTAGGCTGCGCCTGTATTGTCGTTGTGCATGGAACTGTTTTTGCGTCAGGCAGCCTCAGTACTAGCAAGGGAGATCTGGGTCATATTCAGCAGCCCCTCCAGGGGTGAGCGCTCCATATTTATGTTTACATATGTTTTCTTTATTTAATTCATCCTGTTCCCGCTGGCATAATGCGCATATATGGCTGCTGGGCCTTGATGCTGTGTGCACGCATTTATTCATCAGTTGGCTCCATTGTTCTGTACTCCCAGCACAATGATCCAGCTGTCTCTGACAGCTCCCTATACATTTTATGATTAGGAATTCAGTAGGAAGGGCTCCCGATCATATGACCACTGTGATAGCCAATCACAACGATCACATAATCAGAAAGCCTGCCTGTGTCTCCCATCTTTGAGAACCCCTTAAAGAGCCAAAGGAAGCTAGTGCTAAAATGTTAAATGTGTGTTATTGTGTGTTTTGCCTAGATTTTATTTTTGTTACTACAAGGACCTGAGCACATTATTTTGTTCCCTTTTATGCAAAACATGTTCTGAAATGACGATTAAAATACCTTATTCTTACCATGATCATATGTGTGGGATTCCCGTGGAAGCTGAAAATTATTGTAGTAGGCAGGGGTGGACTGACAACTCATGGGGCCCCCGGGCAATAGGAGATTATGGGGCCCCCAGGCAATTAGAGATTATGGGGCCACACAGTATACAATCACACAGTATACACATACATGTATACACAGTATACACAGACATGTTTCTATTGGCTGAGAAGGTACTGGAGAGGTGGGGCAGCTATAATCTATGGATTTTTAGACCAAAAGGATTGTCGGTAAGGGACATTTCAGAGACAGATGTAAAAAAAAGATTTTTACATACTGTCCCTGGTTTTACTGAGGCTGGCAACCCTGATGGGGCCCCCCCTAGTGGCCCGGGGCCCTCGGGAAGTGCCCGAGTGGCCGAATGGTCAGTCCGCCCCTGGTAGTATGTACCACTACTCCAGTGATCACAACTTGCTTCCAGGTCCCGTGCTGAGCAGATGTCCTTCTGTATTTTGAACACAGGTCACCCAATTGGCACACACACACAGGGAACATTTAGTATTTTCTCAATTAATGCAAAGTGTTCTCTGATTGGACAAGGTGGAGAGATAGGATGGTGATGTCACAATCTTCACCTCATCCAAGCACAGCATGCTTTGCATTCACTGAGAAAATATACTCAGGTGAACAAAACAATTTTCAGTCCCATGATTTGCTTTATTTCTAAAGAGTTTGACTACCGCCATATGAAGCCAATAGGGATGAGCTTGGATTCGGGACTGAGTTCGATCCAAATCCAAACTCATCCCTAAAATCTACCACCTTGGGTCATTGAATGAACAGCCTAGGTGAGTTTTTTTTGAAAGGTAACAAGAAGGCAACAAATCAAAGCATTATTTCCAGCACATGATCATTTATTAGACCGCAGAGTACAATGGGAGACAACACTTCCTTTTTGGACTCACAACAAGAGGTGTCGTGCTCTATTCTTCTTTTCTGTAGAGTTGACCCAAAAGCATCTCCCTGTGGCCCTTTCTTGCAGTTGGACCTACACTATATTACCAAAAGCATTGGGATGCCTGCCTTTACACTCACATGAACTTTAATGGCATCCCAGTCTTAGTCCGTAGGGTGTGCAGTCATGTTGGAACAGGAAGGGGCCATCCCCAAACTGTTCCCACAAAGTTGGGAGCATGAAATTGTCCAAAATGTCTTGGTATGCTGACACCTTAGGAGTTCCCTTCACTGGAACAAAGGGGCCAAGCCCAACCCCTGAAAAACAACTCCACACCAGTGCACAAGGCAAGGTCCATAAAGACATGGATGAGCGAGGTTTGGGGTAGAGGAACTTAACTGGCCTGCACTGTCCTACCTCAACCCGATAGAACACCTTTGGGATGAATTAGAGCGGAGACTGCGAGCCAGGCCTTCTGGTCCAATATCTGTGCCTGACCTCACAAATGCTTCTGGAAAAATGGTCAAACATTCCCATAGATAAACTCCTAAACCTTGTGGGCAGCCTTCCCAGAAAGATGTAGAAGATGTTATACCTGCAAAGGGTGGGCCAACTCAATATTGAACCCTACGGACTAAGACTGGGGTGCCATTAAAGTTCATGTGCGTGTAAAGGCAGGTGTCCCAATACTTTTGGTAGTATAATGTATCTTGCCTGTATTCCCTGTCATAGGTTACCTGTATCCAAGAGAAACCCAATACAGTGCTTGGATTTGCTTCTTTTCATTTCATACATGTTCACGTATAAGGTATGAAGACTTCACATATGCTTTAACCATTTCCCACTGGAATTAAAGGAATTAAAATGTTTTCCTTATGCCCCGTACACACGGTTGGAATTTCCGATGGAAAATGTCCTATCGGACCATGTTGTCGGAAAATCCGACCGTGTGTGGGCTCCATCGGACTTTATACGTCGAAATTTCCGACGGAAAAAATTTGAGATCCTGCTCTCAAATTTTCCGACAACAAAGTCCGATCGGACTTTTTCCGATCGTGTGTAGAGAATTCCGACGGACAAAGTGCCACGCATGCTCAGATCACATTACAAGACCAAAGCTATTGGCTACTAGCCTCTACGTAGTTCCGTCATACGCAACGAACGTCATCACGTTCAGAATGATCGGATTTTCCGACAACTTTGTCCGACCGTGTGTATGCAACACCAGTGTCGGACAAAATCAGTCGGAAAAAATCCGACGGATTTTGTGATCAGAATTTCCGACCGTGTGTACGGGGCATTAGAGTTTGGAATAAGGCCCATTGGATGAGTTGCACAAAAGACAGTGACAGTGTCCTGGTATTGTAGAGGTACAATATTTTTGGAGACATTTGTATTCATGTGAGTACCCTCAGTAATGACTGCCAAGCAAAGGACTGTCATTCTTTACACAGAATCTGTAATGGTTGTGAGTTCATTTTGGTTGTAAATGTCTACAAGTTGGTATGTCTTTTATGTCTTATTAATTCTTTCATTACTTATACAAAATCATTGTTTTACCAAAAAAAATATTATTTAACATACAGGTCCTTCTCAAAAAATTTGCATATTGTGATAAAGTTCATTATTTTCTGTAATGTACTGATAAACATTAGACTTTCATATATTTTAGATTCATTACACACAACTGAAGTAGTTCAAGCCTTTTCTTGTTTTAATATTGATGATTTTGGCATACAGCTCATGAAAACCCCAAATTCCTATCTCAAAAAATTAGCATATCATGAAAAGGTTCTCTAAGGCCCCTTTCAGACCGGGGCGTTTTTCATGCGGTACAGCGCTAAAAATAGCGCCTGTTCACCGCATGAAAAAATCCGGCCCCTTTAACTCCAGTGTGAAAGCCGGCGGGCTTTCACACTGGAGCGGTGCGCTAGCAGGATGACAAAAAAAGTCCTGCTAGCAGCATCTTTGGAGCGGTATAGGAGCGGTGTGTTCACCGCTCCTATACCGCTCCTTCCCATTGATTAAAATGGGACACCGTGGTGAAACCGCGGCAATACCGCCGCAAAGCGCCGCTACGGCGGTGCTCTGCGGGGGGTCTTTAACCCTTTTTCGGCCGCTCGAGGGGGGTAAAACCGCACCGCGAGCGGCCGAAAACCGCGGTTAAAACGACGGTAAAGCAGCGCTAAATATAGCGCTGCTTTACCGTCACCGCGGCTCCCCGCCCCAGTGTGAAAGGGGCCTCAACGAGCTATTAACCTAATCATCTGAATCAACTAATTAACTCTAAACACCTGCAAAAGATTCCTGAGGCTTTTAAAAACTCCCAGCCTGGTTCATTACTCAAAACCGCAATCATGGGTAAGACTGCCGACCTGACTGCTGTCCAGAAGGCCATCATTGACACCCTCAAGCAAGAGGGTAAGACACAGAAAGAAATTTCTGAACGAATAGGCTGTTCCCAGAGTGCTGTATCAAGGCACCTCAGTGGGAAGTCTGTGGGAAGGAAAAAGTGTGGCAGAAAACTCTGCACAACGAGAAGAGGTGACCGGACCCTAAGGAAGATTGTGGAGAAGGATGGATTCCAGACCTTGGAGGACCTGCGGAAGCAGTGGACTGAGTCTGGAGTAGAAACATCCAGAGCCACCGTGTACAGGCATGTGCAGGAAATGGGCTACAGGTGCCGCATTCCCCAGGTCAAGCCACTTTTGAACCAGAAACAGCGGCAGAAGCGCCTGACCTGGGCTACAGAGAAGCAGCACTGGACTGTTGCTCAGTGGTCCAAAGTACTTTTTTCGGATGAAAGCTAATTTTGCATGTCATTCGGAAATCAAGGTGCCAGAGTCTGGAGGAAGACTGGGGAGAGGGAAATGCCAAAATGCCTGAAGTCCAGTGTCAAGTACCCACAGTCAGTGATGGTCTGGGGTGCCATGTCAGCTGCTGGTGTTGGTCCACTGTGTTTTATCAAGGGCAGGGTCAATGCAGCTAGCTATCAGGAGATTTTGGAGCACTTCATGCTTCCATCTGCTGAAAAGCTTTATGGAGATGAAGATTTCATTTTTCAGCACGACCTGGCACCTGCTCACAGTGCCAAAACCACTGGTAAATGGTTTACTGACCATGGTATTACTGTGCTCAATTGGCCTGCCAACTCTCCTGACCTGAACCCCATAGAGAATCTGTGGGATATTGGGAAGAAAAAGTTGAGAGACGCAAGACCCAACACTCTGGATGAGCTTAAGGCCGCTATCGAAGCATCCTGGGCCTCCATAACACCTCAGCAGTGCCACAGGCTGATTGCCTCCATGCCACGCCGCATTGAAGCAGTCATTTCTGCAAAAGGATTCCCGACCAAGTATTGAGTGCATAACTGAACATAATTATTTGAAGGTTGACTTTTTTTGTATTAAAAACACTTTTCTTTTATTGGTCGGATGAAATATGCAAATTTTTTGAGATAGGAATTTTGGGTTTTCATGAGCTGTATGCCAAAATCATCAATATTAAAACAAGAAAAGGCTTGAACTACTTCAGTTGTGTGTAATGAATCTAAAATATATGAAAGTCTAATGTTTATCAGTGCATTACAGAAAATAATGAACTTTATCACAATATACTAATTTTTTGAGAAGGACCTGTAAGGTACTTCCGTTACATTTAGGTTGCAGAGAAACCTTTCCAATGTGAAAGCCCTGCTCTACCTTTTTACTTATTGACTGACTTTCATCAAAAAAAAATTCATACGGTTCTAACTGAGCTACAAAACACTAATCAGAATTTTCGTCGGAAAAAACTTGAATGGAATTCCGCTCAATCTTGGCTTGCATTAATTCTTTTTTTTTTTTTTTTTTTTTTTTTTTTTTTTTTTTACCACATCAGTTCAGTCTAACACCAGGGACCCGAATCAACTTATCTGTTCATCACTGTCCCATTGGGTCGTCACATCATTGTGGCTTTGCTATCTTTAATTTGTCAAGAAAAAGAGAGAACACCATACCATACTCAAATAATAACAGAGGCAATTAAGAACAGTAACACTGCCTCTCCCCCGTCTCCTTCCCTGTGGTCATTTTATCCCCATCCCCCCCTCCCTCCCTTCCCCCCGCGTCGCCCTAGCACCACGGCCAATCCATCGATTTGCATCGAGATGTCCCTCACTTCAAGGGCTATAGCTGAATCCTAACTGCTTCGGCAAAGCTCCAGGTTTTTTTAAATTTAAGCCAACCTTCCCATTTTATATTTTCCGTGACCCCCTTCCCTTCTTCAGCTCTAATCCTTAAAGTCTCCATCTGGCGTATATCTTCGACCCTATCACTCCATTCCCAGATATGTGGGCTATCGTGATTGCCCCAATTTCTGGCTATCGTTCGCTTGGCGGCATTCAAAAGATGGGGAACCAGTGACCTCTCATAGTGTTTTATCCCTTCTTTAGTGCCGTGCATCAAAATAACCCACGGGTCGTCATCAAGTTCGTTTCCTGTAATTTCTTTCACGTACCCCAAAATCTTGGCCCAATATGTCTTAATTTTTCTACAAGCCCACCATAAGTGGGCCATGGTCCCTTTATCGGGGCAACCCCTCCAGCAGGCCTCCGGGGTACCCGGGAGATACTTACTTAACTTAGCCGGGGTAATATACCACCGTGAAATAACTTTGTAGTTTAATTCGGCTGACCTGGTGTCGATAGCAGACCTGTGGGTTAGTTTCATTATTTTGCCTAACATAAGTGCATCTACTTTAGTGCCCAAATCTCTCTCCCAATTTTGGATGAATGGTGGTATTCCCCAGTCGCTCCCCTCTATTAATAATTTGTATATTTTGGAGATCATTTTTCTCCCCTTAGTGGCCGTAAACACCCGCTCCATTCGAGTCAAATCGTCCGCGGCCCTAATCGGTTGGGGGAGACTGTTTAGGAAGTGGCACAACTGCAGATATCTCCATTCATCCATCTTAAACAAATCTCCTTTGCTATAAAGTTCGGTGAGTGATAGTATCTTACCTTTTTGCATTATATCTTTCAAACATGTGCCCTCTTTTTTAACCCATCCCCCTCCCACCGTTACCCTTCCTGGCTGAAAATATTCATTATTTCTAAGTGCTATGAGTGGTGAGTTGTACTCTACATTAAAGTGCTTATAGACCCTATCCCAAATGCGCAATGTGTTAGTGGTTATGACGTGCGTATTCTCTCCTAAAGACCTGTGGTGAGGTGGGTTCCATATAAGGGTACCCAATTGTAAGTTACTTAGTGATTTTTCTAATTTTACCCATCTTTTGTCGCTATGAACCGCCCCCCACTCGGGAACTCTAGAGAGGACAGCTGCTTGATAGTAGTTTTCAATATCGGGGACTGCTAGGCCACCCTTGTTTTTTTCTTGTTTTAAGGTGCGAAGTGCTATGCGGTGCTTCCTATGTCCCCAGATAAAGTTCATAATTAGAGACTTTAGCTTTCTTAGATAATTTGCCGAGAGGGGGACTGGGAGCATCTGGAATTTATAAGAAATTAGTGGTAGGATCATCATTTTTACGGAATTAATCCTTCCCAACCACGTCAAAGGCCTATTGTTGAATTCTTTGCATTTTTTTGCAATGTCATCTAGCAGGGGGAGATAGTTAATATTAAACATTGCCTTCAGGGACCTGGACAAAATTATGCCCAGGTACTTAATTTGTTGCTTCCAAGGGAACCCAAATCTCCCCTGAAGGCTCAGCTGGACCGACCTTGGTACGTTGACATTGAGAACAAATGTCTTAGAAGAGTTAATTTTAAAATTAGATATCTCCCCATATTGCCTCAGGACCTTCATCAGAAGGGGCATAGATATCTGTGGGTTTCCCAGGAAGAACAGAACGTCATCTGCGAATGCCGCCAATTTATGTTCCTCGTCCTCCACTGATACCCCATGTATTCCCGGGTGTCCCCTTATTGTAGAGAGAAGAGGCTCTAGGGTCAATATAAATAGAAGAGGAGACAGCGGACATCCCTGCCTAGTACCGTTCTTCATATAAAACGGCACAGAGGTCATTCCATTTATCTTGATCCTAGCTGTTGGGTGGGCATACAGTACCGCTATTTTTTGAATGATCTTGGGTCCGAAGCCCATATGGGTTAAAGTTTGAAACATGAGTCCCCAGTCTACCCTGTCGAACGCTTTCTCGGCGTCTATCGACAGGAGTAGACCTGGGGACCCTGCCATCCTAATCTTATGAATTAATAACAGCGCTCGTATCCCATTATCCCGTCCCTCTCTGCCAGGGACGAATCCCACCTGGTCGGGATGGACCAGTGTGCTCAAGTGGCCCCTAATCCTCTCAGCCAAAACCTTCGCGTATAATTTAGTATCGGCATTTAAAAGCGAGATTGGCCTATAACTCGAGCACACTGATCCATCCTTCCCCTCCTTCAGAATCATCGTGATGTCCGCAGTCAAGGACTCGGTCGACATTCCGAAACTCTGTCCAAGTCCATTGAAGTATGTACAGATTCTGGGAATTAGTTCCTCCTGAAATGTTTTATAATATAAGTTAGTGAACCCGTCCGGTCCAGGACTCTTGCCCTTCGGGGATCCCATCAAGGCCCTTTTAATCTCATCTTCCGTAAAGGGACTATCCAACCCCTCGCTTACCTCCATTAGAAGTTTAGGGAGGCCAGCGCCCATCAGGAATCTTTCCCCCTTCTGCGCCCTATCAGATCTAATACCCTGCGGTTCCGCCGAATAGACATCTTCAAAGTAAGCCCTGAAAGATTCGGCGATATCCCTAGATAGGTACGTAATGTCCCCTTTTTTGTTTCTTATTTTTTCAATATAGTTACGGGATTTTTTATTACGGAGAGTTCTGGCCAAATGTTTTCCGGATTTATTGCTCCACATGTACCTCTCCCTAGCCACTAAGTCAGATGTTTGTTTTATTTGTTGTTCCGTCAGGTCTTTTAAATCTTCTCTAAGGGCAATAATTTTTAAGTAAAGGTCCCTGTTTGGCGCGGTGGAGGATTTATGAATCTGCTCGGCCATTTTTATTTCCTCCACAAGGGCATCTTTTTTAATCCTAACTTCTTTTTTTTTCCAGGCCCCCTTTGTGATTAAGATCCCTCTTATATAGGATTTGTGGGCATCCCATAGAGTTGACCCCAGAACTTCCCCGTTATCATTGATTTCAAAGAAAAGTTTTATTTCTTTTTTAATTTGCTCCACTATTTCTTCATCATAAAGGAGTTCCTCGTTCAATCTCCAGCTCGCTGAGGGGGTCTGTAGTTCAGGGCATTCTAATACCATTGTGACTGGGGCGTGATCAGAGATGGAAACGATCTCCACCTTCGTGTCCTTGACTCGTTCTAAGAGGGCGTGATCGATAAAAATATGGTCCAATCGGGAGTATGTCCCGTGCACGTGGGAATAGAAGGTGTAATCCCTGTCTCCAGGGTGTTGTATCCTCCAAGCGTCAACCAACTGGTTAGACCTCAAGTTCTGCTTAATCATTTTAAGTTGTTCCCTACAAGCCCCACGTGCACGGGACGTACAATCGAGGTCCGGGTCCATGCAGAAGTTAAGGTCCCCCATCAAAATAACATACCCCTGTCTGAACTCTTTTAACTTCGACAGGATATCTTTCATAAATTTAATCGACTTAATATTAGGGGCATATATGTTTACAAAAGTATATTTATTACCACCAAGCGAACCTCTTAAAAACAAAAATCTACCCTCTGGGTCCTCCACCCTACTCTCCAATTGAAACTGTATATCCCTAGAGAATCCGATGGCCACCCCCCTGGCCCTATTAATAATGGCATCGCCGTAGTACCAAGATGGGAAATGATCCGAGGTTAATCTGATGTTAGACGTCCGGGACAGGTGTGTCTCCTGAAGGAAGACCACACCTGCCCCGTACGCTCTCAGCTCCTCAAGAATCCTTTGTCTTTTGGCCCGGAGATTAAGTCCCTTTACGTTATAGGATACAAATTTAATCAGGGTCATCTCGGCACAATAGGAAAGTTTTTAATGTTGGTGTACACGCAGTGTCGGGGCGA
The DNA here is from genome assembly GCA_028564925.1 of Lithobates sylvaticus. NCBI lineage: Eukaryota > Metazoa > Chordata > Amphibia > Anura > Ranidae > Lithobates > Lithobates sylvaticus. The sequence goes on along the minus strand of CM053028.1, from coordinate 45,898,439 downwards.
CGCGGGGGGTTCCCCCCCCCCCCCCCTCTCTCTACCCCCCCCCCCTCCTCCCCCCCCCTCCCCCCCTCCCCACCCCTCAGTCCCAACCCCCCCCCACCCCCACCCCCTCCCCTCCCTCCCCCACCCTGGCCCTCTCTAGGGTCTTAGAGTCGTTGGGAGCCATTCAAATGTCTGACCTCCCACGTCTCTCCTACTAACTCAGGAAGGGTGGGGCACTGAGTGGCTGGAGAATCCAGCCATTCTCCCGATAATGTTCCATCATCGGGGAGCAGCGGGCGAGAAAAGAGAAGATGTAATTCCCTGCTGCCCTAGCACCCACCCGACCGACACCCGAAAAAAAAAAAAAAAAAAAAAAAAAAAAAAAAAAAAAGAGCACCCCTCCTCCCCATCTTCCCCTAAGGGAATTTAACCGTACTCTCCCCCCTCTACCCATCCTGGGAGGGCCGGGACTTGGATGCCCATTTTACTACAGAAATCTGGGACCTCCTCCGGGAAGCGCAGTCTGGCTGAGCGCCCATCCTTGTTCCCAATCAGGCTAGCCGGGAACCCCCAGGTGTATTTTATATTTGCCGATCGCAAAGCTTCTAATAAGGGCCTCTGCTGCCTGCGTCTTTCTAAGGTCTGGGGAGATAGATCTGAGTAAATTTGAACTTCGGAGCCTTCATAATTCAAGGGGGGGCTTCGGTATAATTTAGCCCAGATTTCCGCCTTTTCCTCATAATATCTAAACCTGACGATGATGTCTCGGGGTCTCCCAGAATCTGCTGTTTGTCTTCTACCCAGTCGGTGGATCCTCTCAATTTTTGGGAAATTTTCACGGCCTCCTGCTAGAAGCGGGTTGAGTATTAAAAATATAGTGTCCCTTAAATCCTCTCCCTCCTTCTCGGGGACCGATTTCACCCTAATATTCTGTCTCCGATTTCTATTTTCGATATCCTCCAACTTATATAGGGTGTCCCGTTGTTTCAGGTGTAAAACTCGTATTTGTTCCTTCAGTTCGAGGGTCTCGTGTTCCTGACCTTCTACTTTTTTCTCAACAATTTCAACCCTTCCCAGCAGGTGGCCCCAGTCCTCTCTAAGGAGGGTAAATTCCCCTTTAATGGAATTTTCCATCTTCTGGAGCATTTCCTCCATTTCTTTCTTTGAAGGGCCCTGTAACTCAGCCACTTGTTCAGGGGGCCTACTTCCATTCAGCTCGCTTTCCATCGCCTGTTCTGATAGGGTCTGGTCAAGTGTCATATCTGCTTTCTTATCCTTGCCTTTCCTTCTATCCATCATAGCATTAGATTGATGATCTGTATTAAGCGGTTGTGGGCTAGATCCGGGTCTCATATATTGTTTTATGTCACTGGCCGCGGCTTTCGGGGTTTTTGGGGGCGCTTTTTTAGATGGTTTACTCATATTTCCTTTGGGGAGTTTTCTAATTCTCCTCCCCAGCTTGATAGGGAGGATGCTTCCTCAAGTTGTTTTAGGTGACGCTCCTTATTGCACCCCACCTCCTCCGAGCCCAGTTCCTATTCCTCTTCTTCTTGGTCCTGCAGGTGGGAGCTATATCAGATGTTCAACAGGGGTTTTACCTCAAAGTAATTATGAGTCTCAGGCAGACCCTCCCCTGTAAAGCAGTCAAAGAACTACCTCTGTCCCGTTGGGGTGACCCGTCCAGGGCCCTAGAGGTGGATGATACGTGCCCCTGAAGGGAAGCTCCCGCGTCAAAGGGTCTCACCCTCCAGCCTCACGTGGTCCCTACGGCCAGTCACCTGCATAAGCCCTCCAAAGATAAAGAGAGGGGCCAAGGAGACCGACAGGGGCCCTCAGATCTTTGAATTAAGTCCCCGTCAGGGGGTTTATGAAGTTGCAGGGAGAGAGATACCACGTGGGGACAACGGACTGGGGTTGAGTGCCAGAGCCCCAGGAGGGAGGATAGGGCAGACACAAGATGAGGGAAGTGAGGGCAGTAACTCTCCTTGCCAGCTTGAAGCGCCCTTTCCTTGTACCCTCCTCTCCCCTGGAGGGGGAGCAATTCCCCCCCCTAGATGCGGTAAATAAAGGTTTCACCAGCCCAGGTTGGGAGCTGAGATCTCTTTGTTTAGTGAGGGGCAATAAGCTATATAAAAGTTATACACTAGGAGCTCAAGGTTCGGTTTATAGAGGGTTTCTAGTCCTTTTAGAGAGCCATAAGTCCTTTAAGCGACCGTCAGCCTATTCTGTTCAGACTACTAGGGGGAGCCTATCGCATCCCCAATGGGAGGCAGTCGTACCAGTGTAAGAGGAGAAAAAAGACAGTACAACCCTCAGCTTCAGGGAGAGAGCAAGGGGACACGTACTAGCAGCTAATAAGGGGAAAAAAAAAAAAAAAAAGTAAAAAGATAGAGCAAATGCCATTGTCCGTGAAAAACCTGTGAGCCTGAACTTAAAACATTCCTTGACCCCAGCACATCGCTATTTCAGTTGTACACATGGAAACCGACAGAGTCCCTTGATAAATTCCTCCTCATTGGAGTGACAAGCTGTTATATGTAAGAACAGAATCTTGCTTACCTCCCATCACGGGTGTAAAGGGGTTTAGAAAGCCTTTCCCCCTCACAGGGGGGGCTGGTAATCAGTGTTTACTCACGGACCGGGCTCCTCTTACTGCCCAGGAGGAAGACATCGAAGGTCCGGTTCGGCGGGGAGGAGGGCTCGGGGTGAAGGAGGCAGGGGTGATTCCGGGTGGCGGTCAGCGCGGCGCCGGTCAGCAGGCTCCGATCCGTGCGGAGCGTCTCCCGGGCGTAGTGCTGTCGCTCGGAGGTGCACGGCGCCTACCTTCCATGGGCGCCAGCATCTATCCTCCTCACGGTCAGCATTCACTCAGGCCGCTCGCTGCATCAGGCCCCTCCCCCCGTGCGTGACTACGTCCGCACGTCCTGACTCATCCTTCCCCCCGGACCCCCATTCTGACAGGGAAATACACAGAGCGGCTTGCATTAATTCTAATGGCACCCCAATCGCACCGCGAGTTTACCATGATTGTTGTGCAGTAAATTGCGATGCAATCGCTACAAATCACAACGTGCAATGCTGTCACCCAAAAAAAAAGCTCCTGTTCCCTTTTTAGCGACAAGCATTGCGTGTTGCGCGTTGCGATTGCAGCACGATTTACCATGCAGCAGTCGGGACAAAAACACGCCACAATCGGGGTTCTATAAGGAAGTAACAGCATCACAAACCATCCCGCGTTTTTCAGCGATTTAAAATCGTGAGCGTAATCGCAGCAATTCCGCCCACGATCAGGTTAAAATGAAGCGGTTGTTTTCTCCTTTAACTCATTTGACACTGTGTGTTGTGAATCACCTTGAACAGCAGAAACTCAAACTACACTGATTGCGCTATTCACAGCACAGTAGGAAGTCAGTATACAATACAGTAAATAAAACATAATGGCAGCAGGGTCATCTCCGACATGTTTTGGATCAAAGAAAGCATTTTCAAAGAGTCTTCAGACTGAAAAAAGTCAGAAGTTACCCCTGGTGCTCTTTAAATAAACATTTATTTGATTTTGGAGTGCAACAAGCCAGACTGGATCCCAGAGATCTTGCAGTGGAACCCATCACAAACTTTGTGGTGAACTCCATTAAAGTCTATTTTTAGGGCTAATAAGCAGGCTTATGTCAAATAAAAAAAAGCCCCATACACACGGTCGGACTTTTTCATGGATTCTGTCCGATCGGACAATGTTGTTGAAAAATCAGACCGTGTGTATGCATCATCGGACAGTGTACGTCGGATTGTCCGACGGACAAAGTCTTATCTCCTGCTGGAAAGATTTGCCGACAACACGGTCCGATCACACCAAATCCGATCGTGTGTACGGTTGTCCGACGGACAAAGTGCTACGCATGCTCAGAAGAAATTCTGTGACGGAAGCGCTCGGTCAGGTAAAACTACCTTTCCTAATCGACACAGCACATTCGTCACGCTGCAATGTTAAAATGTCTTTAATGCAGCGCATTCTCTTTTTCTTTACAATGCAACAAGAATGACATGTTTTAGCTGCTCCTATTCACCCGCACTTCTCACAAACTTAGTTCTTTATTACTTTTCAGCATTTATACACTACATGTTTATTTTTACTCAGATCGTAAAAGAATCTTTGTTATATTTTTAGCATGATTTGTCTTTTTTTTTTTTTTTCTGAATACATATTTGAAGGAGAATTTTTGTTTTTTTTTTTTTGGAGGGGGGTTGTGTGTCTCAACTTAGCAAAACCACATTATTAACATTTGTATTTCTTGCTTAAATTTACTAGGAGTTTGTTGGTTGTTGGTGCACCTTGTTAATTCTACTTTAGGATTAGTGAAATGTACCTGCCTACTCAAAGAAAAACTGTCATTGTAGAAAGTAAAACACAATAGTCACTGATTATTTCAAATCCCAAAAAAAATGTATTTAGGTCTCACCAACAAACCAAAGAGGAACGCAGCCATTGTGAAACTTGGGGAATTTGCAAAGCCTTGGACACCCACGGCAACCATCATTTTTCAAGCGTAGAAAATTGGGGGCCTGAGGAGTACGTATATTAAGGGGAGTGCAATCTGGTCCTGAAGTCCAAAGCATCCGGAACTGCAGCAGATGCCATCTAGGTCCCCAGGCTCTGGTACTACGAGAGGCTCCATCTTCTCTCAGACCAGACTGAATCCAGGTCGTCACTCTCAGGTCTTCCTTCCACGCTTCCTTGCACGCTGTGGCTGTCGTGCTGGTGGGGTGGCAGAAGGAGGAGGAGGGGGAGGCGGAGCATGGTAACTATGGCAAACATGTGTGAGTGGGGTCATCTCCCCAGCCCTACCCTTATTTAGGACATGGAGGATGAGCCCCTCACACATGTTGCGTTGCCTCACCTCCATACCCATCATCTTCGTGACAACCACGGAGCCAAAGGTCTCCTCGTCGGTGGGTGTGGCATGTAGGGAGTCTGAAGCCTCTCTGATCATCCGGAGCGCTGACTCAGCCGCATAACCCCCCCTTCTCGCCCTTCTGTACGGAGGGCGGAGGGGAGGGATTTGGGTGTCAGTCAGGCTCCGAGGCCTAGCCCCCTCTTGGCTGCCACTACCCACCTCTTGGCTGCCACTAACCCCTGCCTCCTCCTGACTGCCACCTTCCACAGCCACCTCCTGGCTGAGGTCTTCCTGTGTATGAAAAAGGGACATAGTTTCAGTTATTTGTTCATCAAACACACACAATTCTCATCTAGTGACTGGTGCAAAATGTTTACAAATAGAAAACCATACAATTCTCAGCCCTGCAGTTTAGATTCTGGCCCCAAATGTCTCCAACACCACTGTCTGTTGATATGTCAAACACGTTAGGAACTAAGCAATTGGGGATCCTGAATTAAGTGAACATCATTCATTATTCACATAAATGGTAACAAAACTACTATACCTGGAACAAGCTGGGCTCCTCCACCTCTTCCAGACTGGAAGGCCCAGGTTGCTCCTCGGAAGCCTCATCAGGGGTGGCCTGCGCGCAAGGAAGCGTGGAAGGAGGAGTCGAGAGTGGCTCTGTGACATCAGCCTGGTCTTTGAGAAAATGGAGACTCTCATAGTACCAGAGCTTGGGGGCATAGACCTCATCTGCTGCAGTTGCAGTTTCTTCCGACTTCACGACCTTCTTGCGCTCCCTGATATACGCACTCCTCAGGCTGCCAATTTTCTTTCTTATATCATCAACAGTTGCCGTGGGGAACCTTGGCTTGACAAATTCCACAAGTTCCTCCAGGGCTGCGTACCTCTTTGGTTTGATGCTGTAATGGGGGTGTTTAGCCTGCCATAAAACGGGAAATTCCCTGTATTTGGCAATGAAGAGGGGGAGAAAACTCATGTCGTTGAATCCCTTCATAATCTCTGCAAGACACAACACCAGGCTAAACTCTCCTAATCTTCTCCATAAAGAAGCCTCAAGTTCGAATCAGTCTAGGCTAGTTATGTACCAACGTCAAATTGTACCTTCGTTTGTAGCGATCGTCTCGTGCGTGAGCTTTCTCTCCCCTCGTCTCCCAGATCGTGGCTACGACACAGGCGTGTGACGTTTTATATACAGTGCGCATGCGTCAAACTCCGCCCGCCCCTGACGATCTTTCTCGTCTATTCCCCACCCCTTCTCTTTACGGCGCAGTGGGGAGAGCACATGGCGGGGACACAGCAGGTGCGCCCCAAATATCCCACCAGCGAGGAGGAGGACAAGGAAAGTCCGGAGGCAGAAACGTCCCGATCCCGGAGCCTGAAATTCAAGGCCTCCAATATGTCATTTGGAGAAATGTTGGAGATGGTGGACATATTAAAGAGGAGCGACTATGATGGGAAGTATGGGCCTTACCTCAACCCCAATGTCCGCAAGGCCAAGATCATGTCTAAAGTTGTGAGAAGGCTGTACAATCATTTTGGGGTACAACGATCCAAGGAGCAACTGAGGAAACGCTGGTCAGACCTGAAACTGAGGGAGGCCGATCAGTACAGAAAGATCAAGCGAATTCTTCAAAAAAGTAAGTAGTTGTGTTTTGTGTTTGCTTTCTTGCTTGCATACTGCTCCATGTGGTTTGATTTTTACAAAGTTGTACATTCCAAAATGGCCACTTTCAGGTTCGTCTGTGCATTCAATCGTACTCAGCCTCGATCTTTCTGCCACTGTCATGATCGTGTGTGTCCATTCGATCGTACGCAACCTCGATCGTTCGGCCACTTATAATACGATGTTTGGTGTTTTTTTTGGGGGAAAGGAAGTTTGTTCTCACTAGAAATGTCATCAAGAATGTAAACCAAATTTATTCAATGTAAAGGAGAGGTCACCCAGTAGCTGTTTACCCATCTGGACTCTAGAGCACTAGTGCTGGGACACCCAAACCCCCTTTTTATTATGCTTTTCCACACATGTGCTCCAGTGGATACTAGAGGGGGGTCTCCATCACACAAACTTCTACCAAAAAGCTAGTAAGTTTAGCACCTTTACAAAGTGACTACATTCATGTAGTTGGCATTTGTAACTGGCCAAACAAAAATAGTGTCCGTCACTTTCAAGCAATGTTTGTCATTTCCTATTTCTGCCCTCAATAGATTGTGTTGCTAAATCTTCCTTTTGTACATTCTCATAGGGGAGCGAAAACTTGGGCCGTCTGAGGAAACCCCAAAACCAACACCTCCCAAAAAAGGTGAAAGAGCAGAAGCAGAGGAGGAGGAGGAGGAAGGAGAGATCATCGAACTTGGAGAAATTGTCACCACAACAGGTGAGTGTGGGAGAACACAGCTACTGGTAAGCTAATCAATGTATGGCTGCCTCATTTCCAACACCCGATTTTTGTTTGTTTGTGGTTTTTAGGTGACGTGGATGTTGTGGAAGAAAAATCGCACTTTACCACAGAGAGTGCCCACGTACTCATCGGGGAGACAATGGTCTGCAATTGAGATCTAGATTACATAAAGCAAAACATCAATGATGTTCAACAAAAATTGAAGAACATCATTGATGTTTTAGGAAAAATATGAAAACGCACCAAGTAATTAACACACATTTGTGCCAGCTTCTGAACACATTTGCAACTTAAGAACTGTGTGAAATTTGGAACATGCACACATTGTGTCCACATGTGCTAGCTCCCATCATGGTGGATGAATGCCAACGTTTTTTAGGGGGTGCAACCACTTTACGAACTACGAAAGTGGTTGTGGTGAAGGGGTTGCACCCCCAAAAAACGTCCATTCATCCCCATGATGGAAAATGGCACTTTTGAAGCTTCTAGGCATGTGTTTTACCATCTAATGACCATTTTCAGACCCAAATTGTGTGCATGTTCTAAATTTCCACTTTCCAGGGGTGACCCCCCCATGTGATGAAGGCAAGATCAAACACACTTTGAACATATAGTCATGTCTGCTCTTGTCTTCACTTTACAAAGTTGAACTTTCAGAGTTCATAGGTTCTGTTTTGCTCCATGCCTGGTTTTACCAATTGCGGAATGTTTGTAAACAATGTTGTAAATAACCAAGATGTTGTCAGTTTGGGCGTGAAGATTGTAAACGCACTTGTGAATGTTTTCCAAGTAAACTTTTTTATTTTTCTAAATGTGTGGCTTCCTTATTTCAAAAACACAATGCATTATGTATGTCAAATGTAAAGGATATAGGGGGCAATTGGTGTTATTTACTAAAGGCAAGTCCACTTTGCACTGCAAGTTTCTTTTCCAGGGCACTTTTTCACTGCACTTGTAGAGCATAGTCGATTTGACTTATGTAAATGACACCCACAGTGCTTTGTACGAAAACACGGAGCACAGCATTTTTGAGAATACACACATGTCTGACCTGGTGATGAAAAGGAGTATTTTGGGTGTCAGTTATGCAGTACAAACCTTCTCTAGACCAAAGATTAGGTAGCAAACACACAACATGAGAATAATCTTTTTGGGAAGAAGAGACTGTTACCTCCTTTTGCCCAGAAAGTGCATTCCCACTGTTGAAGGCAAAGGGAAAACATTTCAAGGTAAAATAAGCTAAAAAGAATACTGAAATGACAAGAAATCATAGGTTGGTTGAAATATCATATTTATTAAAAAATGCCTCTCACACATCGTCAGGCAGAGCAATGGCCCCCCTACCCACAAAGTACTCCATATATTGCTCGCGGACCGCGCGGGCATTTAGAGGGGGCAAGCCTGGACGTGCCACTTGAAGGGCTGTGAGGTCCGCATTTGGAGGGCCCTCCACATCTGGGCCAACGGGCACCACATAGTTCCTGTTATGTCTTTTGAGGAAGTTGTGCAATATGCAACAGGCAAGAACTATGTGGTTCAGTTTGTATTCCGCCAAGTTAATTGCCGTCAAGAACAGGCGGAAGCGGCTGGCCAGGATGCCAAAAGTGTTCTCCACAACTCTTCTGGCTCTGGACAGCCTGTAGTTGAAGACCCTCTGGTCTGGGGTGAGGGTCCTCATCGGGAACGGCCTCATCACATGGGGAGTCAACGCAAACGCTTCATCTGCGACAAAGACGAAGGGGAGTCCTTCTGCATTCTCCTCTGGAGGTGGCAAGCACAGACTGCCACTTTGGAGACGCCAGTAGAACTCCGTGTGCGTAATGGCACCACCATCCGAGATCCGGCCGTTCATCCCCACGTCCACATACATAAATTCATATGTTGCCGACACCACCGCCAACATCACTACACTATTAAACCCTTTATAATTATAATAGTAGGACCCCGAGTTGGGCGGTGGGACGATGCGGACGTGTTTCCCATCAATTGCCCCTCCGCAGTTAGGAAAGTCCCAACGGCTGGCAAAGTGGGAGCCCACAGTCTGCCATTCCTGTGGCGTGGAAGGGAACTGTGGAGTGAAACAAGAAAAAATAATTAGTCACTTTGCACATAAACATTGCAAGCAGATTAGACAATCAACATCTTGGAACAAGAGCATTGTATAAAATTGGAGGCTGGAAAGTATTTGCACAGAAAAGTAGAGGCTCCCCTTCACAGATTACTCACCCCCCATCAATCCCCACACTTCTGATGGGCCATTGGCAATAACTAGGGTTTTGGGGGGGGGGGGGTTGTTGGACAGGTAACCCTCTGCACTTCATTGATTGGCAAATGGCTCAATAATGTGTGCTAGTTTGGCCAGACACTCTGTACTTAACACTATTGGCAGCCCCCAGGAAAGCTAAACTAACATTTCAAACCCCCCCCCCCCCCCCCCAAAAAAAAAGGAAAGCACATTGTGACATTATGAAATTACCAAGCAAGCTAATAGGAGGGAAAGAACACAAAAAATTAGGAAATGGAAAGTATGGAGGCAGCCCCTTGCACTACATGCTTTGCAGAATTCATCCCTAAAGATGCCCACTATAAAGAGGTAGGTATATAGTGTGTATTGACCTTGGGAAAGCCAGCAGATAGAGGATTGGTACCATCTGACAGAGCAGTTGGGGGAGGGGGTTCCTAATGAGTTTGCCCCCCCCCCCCCCCACCAAAAAAAAAAAAAAAAAGGGGCTCTACATGAAGTAAACCACACAGCAAACATTTGTGCATATTTTAGGGGGTGTGTGGGGGCAAAAAATACTATGCAGCAGACAAAATACATTGCTTAAGTGACTAGGCCATAGGTGTCTATTGGGGCAGAAGAGCATGCTGGGGAGGTAAGTGAAGGGAAAAATGCATGAAGGAGAAAAGGGGCACAGCATATTAGAGCATATTGCAATCATGGTAATTAGGGAAGGAGGTCAAAAATAGAAGACATTAGCAAACAGAGCATACATAGAAGGGAATAGTAAAGTATAAATGTTATCTTAATATAGTCCTCCTGCAGGACCTGGATGATGGCAGAACAGGTCTCTGGAATAATGATTCCCAGGGCCTGGGGAGAGATACCTGAAGAGAACTTCAAATCCTGAAGACTTCTCCCTGTCGCCAAGTACCTCAACGTGGCAACAAGCCTCTGCTCTGGAGTAATGGCTTGTCTCATGCAGGTATCCTGCCGGCTGATAAAGGGGGTCAGCAAAGCCAAAAGATGGTGAAAATCGGGGTCCGTCATCCTGAGAAAGTTCCTGAAATCATCAGGATTATTCTCCCGGATCTCACGAAGCAAAGGCATGTGCGAGAATTGGTCACGCTGAAGCAACCAATTCTTGGTCAACATACTCCTCGTCACTCTGTTCATGGACGGGTCTTGGGTCAAAGCTAAAAGCCCGACACCAATTCCGCGTACAGCACGAACTCGGCGACGAGTACGCACGGGAAACATCGCTCACAAGGTCACAAAAGTCGGCTGGTCAGAACGGACAAACAGAAAGCACCGATAAACAGCAAGGCCTGAAAGAACGAAATGAATACCAGAAACGAGCAGACAATAAGCAGTGCAAATCAAAGCGTCCTATATCAAGATATAGGCCGCAATGACCAACAAATGCGAACTGACTACACGCACTAATAAACAGATACGCACGACAAGCACAAACTGAAGAGCAGTAACGACCTGAGTCAGAAAACTGAGAAGCGCGAATCTTAAGTCACCAAACTTCGACTAACTCGCGATAAACACGGGATCAGCAGAAGGAGCCCAACGGGTGCCTGACGTGGTGCTGAACTTCCCTTTTCTAATCTCGTGGACGACGACTTACGTCACGACGTTCTTGCAGACCGGATATTCCGACAACGTAGTCCGACCGTGTGTACGCAACACCAACATCGGACAAAGTACGACGGACAGGATCCGACCGACCTGGTCCGCGGATTGTCCGACCGTGTGTATGGAAGAAGAACAGAGTAAGCAGCTTGAATTATTATGGGACTCCAGCCAATCCCTTGGGAGTTGTGCCCAGAAGGTGGCAAAAGAGCTCATAAATAGTCTGGGGTCTGAGGCAGGGTAGTAGTGTTTCTGGGTACAGCCCTGCAGGTGGAGAGCCCTGTGCAGTGGCTCTGAGGCAGGATTTCTAAAGGTGCTAAAGGTCTAGAAGACATTGAGGTCCCAACTAAGGCTTCAGCTGGGGAGCCTATTCACAAAGGTTTAAGCCTGGAGTCTGGATCTAGAGAAGCTCACTTGGGAGTACCAGGAGGAAGTTGAAGGAAAAGTGTCCAGCTGTCCTATGGTGGTGTCAGTTTGTGTCCCTCTCACTGGAGACTGCTGGTGTATATAGGAAGGAGGCAACCAAAGATCCTGTGGCTGAGTGTGAGTAAATGACCTTTTGCTGGAAATTAGTGATTGTGTGCAGTTTTTGGTCCTTTGGGAAAAGTCTTAGTCACCTGTCAGTATTAGAGACTCTGTGGGACATTTTTTGGCAGTTCAGCAAGCTATAGAAGTGTCCTCAAAGTGTTCAGTTCTTCAGTTCTGGGGTATCACGTGCTCTCTCAGCCAATCCAAGTTCTATGTTCGAATAAAACCCCCAAAATTACACCCCTGGACTGTTCCTTTGAGCCAGTGAAAGAGTGGACTGTGCTAAATCGTAATTCTCAAACTTCATGAATCCTGGGGATTTACCTCAAACCCATGGTAGAGGTGAGCCTATCAGGTAAGTTTAAAGAGAGACAGCGCACACAACGGGGAACTCCCAGTTCAATGTGCAAGCTCCTCTTTCAGGTGTTCAGGCTCAGTTTGACCTTACACACCACAGCACAAACAAGTGAAAGGATTGAGCCGGCAACTCTGTAGTCCATATAGCGTTTTTAATGGTTGGTTACATGAAGTGACAAGCAAAACAGCTGATGCTTTTTGGCAACAGCCTTATGCCGCGTACACACGTCATTCTCATCGGAATTCCGACGGAATTTCGCTCAAACTGTCTTGCCTACACACGGTCACACCAAATTCCGACGGTCAGTAACACAGCAGCATAAAACACGTTCGACAGCACTATAAAAGGGAAGTTTAATGCTTCCGAGCATGCGTCGAATTGTTTCCGAGCATGCTTCGGAATTTTGCGTGTGGGAATTGCATACACACGATTTGAAAATCGGATAGAAAGGTTTTCCGTTGGAAAAATTGAGAACAGGTTCGCAATCCAAAGTCCGTCGGAAATTCCGACAGAAAAAGACCGATGGGCATACACACGGTCGGAAAATCCGTTGAAAAGCTCCCATCGGACTGTTTCCATCGGAAATTCCGACCGTGTGTACACGGCATTAGTCGTAGCATGTTAAACATGAGGTGAGCCCATATACCAGGCCTAACCAGAACACTATACTTTCACTTAAAGATTACTAGAAGTCAGTATGAGTTGTGCTGTGCCGGCCCCAATCCGCACAATTACTTCACACAGAAGGAGGGATGGCCAGATACCTTCACTGTTGGAGGTACGGGGCACTATTAAAAATGCTTTTCCACAAACAAGGGTTGCAGTTGTTCAAACGTGTATTGTGGTTGTATTATGTTTCCAGTGTTCAGCAGAGTTCTGGAGAGTGAAGATTAGTCACTTTGTTAGCCATCATTTTTCGGTATGATTTGAATAAGCAGAGAAGGTTTAAGAACCTAAGCCCCAGCACATGTCAGAATAGCGTCAGTACAAATGTGCAAGTGGTGGCGGAAGGAGTTCAGTTTCCACCTCGCATGTTTGTGGACAGCTGTCACCACACCTGTTGCCTCCTCTGAGTCTCTTTGTTTGACTTCCTATAGACAAGTGTCTCTGCGCTGTGATTTACATCCCATCCAGAGCCAAGGAAACACGTCCTATGGGATGGTCCTGGAATTCTGGGCTCCCTTCCAGTGTGGGTCACCACCAGTAAATGCAGAAAATTGTCTAGCATGATCTTGTTCGAAATATACTTCCTTAGCTGTCACAATCATTTAACAATGTGTCCTAAGATACTTTATAATGGATACAGAACACAGATTGCTGTGGAATCCTGTCTGTACTGACAAATGCCAGACAAATGTGACCGAACGTCAACATTTTTATCCCAATAATTTACAAATTACGGCACTCGAAAACATTAATTTTAAGTGGAACAAACTTGGCACATGTTTAAAACAAGAAAAAACGGCAAGGAAAAAACACAACATCAAGCACCGTTTTATTTTTCTATGTGTGCCATATTAAAATTCAGTTTTTTAAAGGATTTGCAGCAGGGTGAAAATATTTTTAATGGGATTTTATCTGATACTGGCGGCTTTTTTATAACAGAGAGCAAATACCACTATCTGATCTCCGTCATATTCAGCAGAGTTGCACATACTGTAGGCCATTCTAATGCCCATACCACGGTATTGAGCCTGTGTTATAGTTACATTGTTGGTATGGTTTAATAAAGATACCTAGTTCAAACTCTGCTTCCACTCGTACGCCGACGACACCCAATTATATTTTCGTATCACCGGACAAAAAGACCATCATCAGCAATTACAAAAATGCCTCACTATGATAGACGACTGGATGACCACTAGCTCCCTGAAACTCAACGAATCGAAAACAGAACTTCTTATGCTACATGCAAACCGAAACTCCCGAACCAGATCCCTTGGACACCACCCACCATCTTTGGAAAGACCATCTCCCCAAGGACCAAGGTCAAGAGTCTCGGAGTCATCTTTGACTCTGAAATGTCAATGGATGCACAAATAAGAGCAGTAGTCAGTAGTTCTCACCATCTGCTCCGCCTGCTACGCAGACTCATCCCCTTCATTCCAAAGGAGGACAAAGCAGCGGTAGTTGGAATGGTCATTAATTCACGACTTGACTACGCAAACTCCCTTTACATAGGTTTACCCCAATATCAACTTGCGCGCTTACAACTTATCCAAAACACGGCTGGCTGATAACAGGAAAAAAACCCTGGGAATCAATCTCCCCTTTTTTTAAATTATCGGTACTTCCCACTGACATCACCGATTCTGGAAGGGAGTTCCACATCCTTACCGCTCTGACAGTAAAGAGCCCTTTATGCAGTTTAAAGTTAAACCACTTCTCCCGCAACTTCTTTGAGCGGCCACGTGTCTTCTTAAGCCTTCTGAGGTCCTCCAGTCCCTTATTAGCTTTGTTGCCCATTCCTGGGCTCTCTCCAGTTCCAGCACATCCTTCCTGAGGACTGGTGACCTGAACTGGGCAGCATACTCAAGATGCAGTCTGACCAAAATTTTGTAAAGTGGTAGAATTATAGTCTTATCTCTAAGGCTGGCCATACATGGTCGATTTTCTTTTGAAAATCAGAAGTTTTGTGCGTTATGTGATCCGATGGTGCCACTATTGATTTTGAAATTTGACCAACCAAGCCTTCAATTTTACCTCATGTTGCTACAGAAAATAATTTTCGTTGCTGAGAATCTCTCTTTCTATCTGAGAATTTTATTTTCTTACACCCATGCGCATTTCGTTTTCGATTACATTTCTCGCACGATTCTCCCATCATTGATTAGAAAATCATTTGTTTTTCAAAAATTTTTCAACATGCCCGATTACTCAAATTCGATGACCGCACAAAAATTGGCTGTTGCTGCAGCCCACTAATGGTGCAAAATTCGAACAAAAATTCTTATTTATATTAGAATTTGAAATTGGATCCATGTATCCTTAAGTTTATACCCTTTTTAATGCATGCTAATATTCTGCTAGCTTTGCTCCCAAGTGTTCATATTTTTAGCCCCCAAGTGTATTACTTTACATTACAGAGAGACCTTGCGATTGGAGGTAAGCTGGTCACATGATTGTGGCAGGCCTTTAGCCAGGAGCCAATGGAGAGCAATACACATATGTAAAGTTCACCTCTGTGTTTTATAAAAGCACATTTTTTTAATACAGTTTTTACAGTACATGTTGGCATTCATGGTTCCCTCAATGAACTTTAGCTCCCCAGTGCAAGACACACTTGTCTTTGTACTCCTCACCTGGTTGCCACCACACACGCTTGACACCATCTGAACAACATAAGTTTATCTCGGTCTCATCAGGCCACAGCACATGGTTCCTGTCATCAGTCTGATTGTCTTCAGCAAACTGTTTGTGGGCTTTCTTGTGCATCATCTTTAGTAGAGGCTTCCTTCTGGGATGACAGCCATGCAGACAGGGGCGGACTGACCATTCGGCCACAAGGGGGCCCCATAAGGGTTGCCAGCCTCAGTAAAACCAGGGACAGTATGTAAAAATCTGTGTTTTTTTTACACCTGTCTCTCTGAAATGTCCATTACCGACATCCTTTTGGTCTAAAAATCCAGAGATTATAGCTGTCCCACCTCTCCAGTACCTTCTCAGCCAATATAAACATGTCTGTGTATACTGTGTGATTGTATACTGTGCGTGTGTATACTGTGTGGCCCCATAATCTCTGATTGCCTGGGGGCCCCATAGTCTCCTATTGCCCGGGGGCCCCATGAGTTGTCAGTCCGCCCCTGCATGCAGACCAATTTGATGCAGTGTATGGTCTGAGCATTGACAGGCTGACCCCCCACCCCTTCAACCTCTGCAGCAATGCTGGCAGCACTCATATGTCTATTTCCCAAAGACAACCTCTGGATATGACGCTGAAAACGTGCACTCAACTTCTTTGGTCGACCATGGCGAGGCCTGTTCTGAGTAAAACCTGTCCTGTTAAACCGCTGTATGGTCTTGGCCACTGTGCTGCAACTCAGTTTCAGGGTCTTGGCAATCTTCTTATAGCCTAGGCCATCTTTATGTAGAGCAACAATTCTTTTTTTCAGATCCTCAGAGAGTTCTTTGCCATGAGGGGCCATGTTGAACTTCATGTGACCAGTATGAGAGAGTGAGAGCGATAACACCACATTTAACACACCTGCTCCCCATTCACACCTGAGACCTTGCAACGCTAACAAGTCACATGACACCCAGGACCGTTTTTTAAGGCAGGGCAAAAGGGGCATCTGCCCTGGGCCCTATCATTGTAGTGACAGATACACATTGCTGAGTGGTCTTTCAGCTTGTTCCTGTTAACCTGGGCCTTGATCTGTTCCAGTTACCTGTGTTTGACCCGGCTTCACCTGTACCTTCCTTTGGACTTCCGCCTGCCTACCTGTGACCCCGGCTTGTGTTTGACTCTGCTCCAGTCTCATGTTCCTGTACCTCGCTGCCCGACTGTGTACCGAACCCGGCCTGTATCCTGTCTTAGCTTCTGCCTCACGTTCCAGTACTTGCTCTGCCCGGCTGTTGATGACCCCCTGGCTTATGTTCTAGCGACACAGAGTTCCAGTTCTCAGTGCCTGTTCAGGGATCTACAGTCATCGGGTTCCTGCCAAGGCCCAGCTGGTGCCACCCGCTACATCTGCCCTTGTGCCACTCTGTGTCCTTCACTCCCTGTCATCTCTACTAGGGGCGTTGGAAAGGAGGTGCAAGAGAAGCCCTCTCTACAGCTCGTTCTCCACCAAGTACGTGACACCAGACCCAAAGGTCCTGGTATGGACTGGGGGGGGGGGGGGGGGGGGGGCCCAAGCTGTTTTTTTCCTCTATTTTTATCTATATTACCGGGAGCTGGCAATACATTACAGCCGCAAGCAAGTTTAAATTACATTTGTTCCTTTGGAAATGTAATTTTGCTGCCGAAATGTAAAACACATCACACAGATGCACCACTTTACAGGCAGACTAAGGGGACCCCCCCCCCCCCCCCCCCGACACGATATTTAAACATTTTTATTGTTTCACTGTAAGCATTCTTAAAATCACTGCTCCTGAAAAAAAGGTAGTTTTTAAAACCTTTATTTGCATTGGTACATGTCCCCTGGGGCAGGACCCGGGTCCCCATACACTTTTTATGGCAATAAATTGCATATAAGCCTTTAAAAAGAGCACTTTTGATTTTTCATGTTTGTGTCCCATAGACCATAACGGTGTTCGCACAAATTTTTTATCCTGTTCGCATGTTCTGGAGTGAACCAAACAGGGGGTTGTTCGGCTTATCCCTAACAGGAAGGCTGGGGAGTAAAGAGCTGGATGCCACATCTGACTTTCTGCAGCTTCTAATGTACACTGTGAGATGCTCACAACGTGCAGTGAAATCATAGTAAGCAATCTCAGTACAGGAGTGGAGCCTGTACAACGGTGCAATATGGAAGGTATGGCTGGAGTTTAGTTTTAATTCTCGACAGAGACCATAACCATCCCCCGCTCTGCAAAACATAAGAAAAAAATAATCAGTTTTGGCTTAGGCTGGGATTTAGCAAATCTGAGAGAAGACATTTGTCCATGAAATTTGACCTTGTACATTTCACTGGAGTTCTGGTCCAGAAGACAAGTTATGGGAATACAGTTGTGAACCAAAAAGGCCTTTATACATCCCTGGGTATCAATATTCCTGTACTCCCTATCAGACATTGCAGCTGTATATGATATTAGTTTAATGAAAATCATCCAGTCTCTAATGAATTCTCTTATTGAATCACCATCAACATTAAAGCAGACCATAAAATATGAAACAACAATACAGTCTGCGCTAATCTAATCCAACATACAACAGCTGCATGCAAAAAGGAATTAATACATAATCATAAACTGAAGATTGCAGCACTTGAAGCGAGACAACCAAAAATCACCTTCAGGAATTCCAGTTGCAGAGAATACGGCAGGGAACACAGGGGCCGAAAATTGGCTGAAATCGGCCGATACAGTAGGAGCTGGATGACTTTCAGACCGTATGTACAGCTGCCTGTCTGACAGAAGTCGATCCCACGACCAGCTTCAGTCAAACTATCATGCTGGAAAGCCAGCAGCCGATCGGCATCATCGATCAGCGCTTTTAACCAATGGCTGCGAGCACTGACAAGTGTCTTTTGGCGCGGAGGGGGGTGGTTGTTCCCCTTGTTAGAAGACCATAGCACAGCAGGGGTGATCGCTGTACCAATATCACTTGCTTCAGTACAGCTGGGAAAATAACCTATATTGTGTACCAGACTTAACTGATAGATGGTAATAAATAATAAGACTCCAATATAATAGAGATCAATTTGCACATGTGAATAATGAATAGCCAAACTCTCCAATCTCCTGCAATCCTTGGTATTATTATGAATTTCAGAGGAGCGATCCCCTCTAACTCCCAGCATACACACTACACACCTACCTCTACACAACTGGGGCCTTATCATTTGGTGGGTCACCTATTCCAGGGAGGTGGTCATAAGGGTCATTTGTGGTTTATCAATACTGTGAGTGATTCTGCATGATTGCTATCTCTTGGCATCCCTTGTCCTTCTCTGAGGATATTCAAATGTATGCTGGGAGTTTGAGAGGATCTGAAATTCATAATACCATGGACTGCAGGAAATTGGAGAGTTTGGCTATTGTTTATTCACATAAACGTGCTGTCCTTTTATCCCAGGGATTATCATTTGGTGAGTTACCACTGTCATTATTTCTGTGCATCTGGAAGTCACAAGGGTCATTTCTGGTTGTCTCACCAAGTGATGCATTCTTGATGTTATTAAAGCAGATCTGTCAACTACACCAGTGGTCTCCAAACTGTGGCCTGTGGGCTGGATGTGACGTTTTGCTTGTCTTTATCCAGCTCTCGGGGCACTATTCTTCCCACTGCTATGAAGCACTATTCCTTCCATTGACACCAAAAGTGGGGCAAAATTCCTGTCGCTGACACCAACGATTGGGCACTATTATTCCCACTGATATCAATAACGGGGTATTATTCTTGCCACTGATAGCAATAATGGAGCACTATTCCTCCCACTGATATCAATGATTGGTCACTATTCCTGCCATTGGACACCAACAGTGTGGCACTATTCCCCCCCCACTGACACCAATGATTGGACACTTATCCTTCCACTGATATTAATGACGGGGTACTATTCCTCTCATGGATACCAACAATGAGGCACCATACCTCCCGCTAATACCAATGATGGGACACTATTCCTCCCATCAATACTAATGATGGGTTATTATTCCTCCCACTGATACCAATGATGGGACACTATTCCTCCCTCTAAAAAAAATAATCGGGCACTATTCCTCCCATAAATATTAATAATGGAGTATTATTCCTCCCACTAATACCAACAATGATGCGCTATTCCTCCTACTGATATCAATGATGGGGCACTATTCCTCCCATTGATACCAATGATGGGACACTATTCCTCCCTCTAATAAAAATAATGGGGCACTATTCCTCCCATCAATATTAATGATGGGATATTATTCCTCCCACTAATACCAACGATGAGGCACTATTCCTCCCACTGATACCAATGAAGGTACGCTATTCCTCCCATCGATACTAATGATCGGGGTATTATTCCTCCAGCTAATACCAATGATGGGGCACTATTCCTCCCATCGATACTAATGATTGGGGTATTATTCTTCCAGCTAATACCAATGATGGGGCACTATTCCCCCAGCTAATACCAATGATGGGGCACTATTCCTCCCACTGATACCAATGATGGGACGCTATTCCTCCCATCGATACTAATGATTGGGGTATTATTCTTTCAGCTAATACCAATGATGGGGCACTATTCCTCCAACTAATAAAAATAATGGGACTCTATTACTCCTATCAATACTAATGATGGGGTTTTATTCCTCCCACTAATACCAACGATGAGGCACTATTCCTCCCATCGATACTAATGATGGGATATTATTCCTCCCACTAATACCAATGGTGGAGCACTTATTCCCACACTGACCCCATAAAGTCAGAAGATGGGCAAACTGGCCCTTTGTATGGAAATATTGGTGACCTCTGACCTCCACAATAAAGTATGTAACACAAAGATAAACTTGTGTCTGGACAGACACTGCATAACACTTAAAAGAGTATGTTTTGTTTTTTTTCCCTATTCATACTTACCTAGGTGGATGAAGCATCAGACCAATGCTGCATCTGGCCCCCGCCTCCTCTTCACTGAGAACTGAGCCACCGATCATCGCCAATGGCTCGGTTCTCACTCCTCCCCGAGCGGAGAGCTGCTGACTGTCAATGAGCAGCTCTCCTCTCTGCTTCTCCACGCTCATTGGAGCGCTGAGTTGTGGAGGGGCGGGGAGCGGCTCGCTGAGAGGCTGAGACTGCCATCAGTCCAGGCACCTGGCGGATCCAGACTCCTGAAGTCGGGATGACACGCTGCCTGGACTGATTGCAGTGACGTCAGCAGAAAGCGGACTTCAGACCGTTCTCCGCTGAAAACGGGTAACAGGAGTGCAAAATGAAATGCACTCCTGTGGCCCTTAGGAGAAGCCCAGCCTAAAAAGCTCAGGCTGGACTTCTTCTTTAATCTGTACATTTATTTATTGGGTTATTTATTTATTACAGGTACTTATATAGCACCAACAATTTACGCAGAGCTTTACATATATTTTGTACATTCACATCAGTCCCTGCCCTCAAGGAGCTTACAACCTAATACTAGGGCCACTTTAGAGAGAAGCCGATTAACCTACCAGCTAGTCTTTAGAGTGTTGGAGGAAACCAGAGAACCCGGAGGAAACCCATGCAGGCACAGGGAGAACATGCAAACTCTAGACAGGTAGTACATCTGTGTCCTTCTGTATGTATTCTTTGGTTATATACATGCATGAAATAACCTTTTAACCATGATTAAACCCTGAAAATAATTATTAACTCTCAGGTAACCTCTGATAAAAATGTGAACATCTACAGCTCATTGTTGGAATCAGTAGGTTGTAAATACAACAATGAAACAAAGAGTTTGACACTTAATACAGATTATTGTAATCACCACCACACATGCTCTGTACAACAAAATAAGTTTTAGTTATAATTTTGAAATGAAAGAAATAAATATAATGGCCAGATAAAGTGCAAACATTGAAAACTGTAGTGTCACAACATTGGATCAGTGGGGGGGTGTCACTTTACTTTGGAGGTCTGTGGAATGTCCCATTATATTAGTGGCCAGTGATAGAAAAACCCCCTTGCATTGGTGGTGAGTAGAATAAATGTCTTGCTACATAGGGGGTCAGTGTGAAGAATTTCATCATCATGATCACATTGATGGTCGGTGGGAAGAATGCCCCATTACACTGGTCATCAGTGGGAAGAATGCCCCATTACATTGGTGGTCTCTAAAATGAATGCCCCTTACATTTGAGGTCAGTGGGAAGAAAGCCCCATTACACTGGTCCTCAGTGGGAAAAATGCCCCAGTTACAGATAACTAAAAAGACCACTGGTGTTAGTGACTACTTACAGAGATTAGAGGAGAGGCTCCACCAGTCTCATACTTCTGACTCTATGCTGGAACTACACATACAGGCCCGGATTTACTCCCTTTGCCACCACAAGGCCGGGTCCTTCAATGCTGCCCCCCCCCCCCCCCGAAACACACACAACCACCATTCTCGTCCTTTATCGATGACTGCTACAGATCAGTGGGATGAACAGGGGGACAGTGGGATGGACAGAGGGACAGTGAGGTGGACTGGGGGACAGTGGGATGGACTGGGGGACAGTGGGATGGATAGAGGGACAGTGGGATGGACAGAGGGACAGTGGGATGGATAGAGAGACAGTGGGATGGACAGATGGACAGTGGGATGTATAGAGGGACAGTGGGGTGGACAGAGGGACAGTGGGATGGATAGAGGGACAGTGGGATGGACAGAGGGACAGTGGGATGGACAGAGGGACAGTGGAATGGATAGAGGGACAGTGGGATGGACAGAGGGAGAGTGGGATGGACAGAGGGACAGTGGGATGGACAGAGGGACAGTCGGATGGATAGAGGGACAGTCGGATGGATAGAGGGACAGTGGGATGGATAGGGGGACAGTGGTGCTCAGTGATGGACTGTATATCTGTAAGCTGTGTGTTGCACTTGCTCCCTGTACACTGGCCGCTCCTTCTGCTGGGCTCCTGCAAGAAGCGCTGCATTGACAGGGGTGAGGGGGTCAGGGCGGCCGCTGCTTTGCTCTGCATGCAGAGAGGGACTGAGGGAGCCGGAATTAGGGGGCGGAGCTGAGGTGGACCGAGCATTGGCAGGCGTCAATGACTTCAAAGTAAATAATGCGGGAAGGAGGGGGCGGCAGGCGCAGGGTGGGAGTGAAGAAAGTTTGACACAGAGGCGCTGGAAATATGCTGTTCCCGGGTTTCCAGGGAACAGAAACCCGGGCACAAGTTACAGAGGCTATGTATGTTAGTGCGGGGGGTGGCCGAGAAGTCGCCGCAGGAGCGGTGCCGCCCCTGCAGCACTGCCACCCCGAGGCCTGGCCTCGGTGGCCTTATGGGAAATCCGGCCCTGTACACATACATAATTAATGAATGATATGGTGCTACCTAGCCTAAGTCTATCCCTTGTGACTTGTACCCTGGGTTTTGCCGGTAACCATAACTTTTTTGGATCCTACCAATCCCAACCCTCAATCGGTGCCCTTATTGGGAGCTCCATCACTAATGTGATATTTGTAACATACATCTATGGACACAATCTCATGCTATTTCCAGGTAAACTTCAACTCCATCAAACAGAGATAATCTACAATATGGATCTACCAGGGGAACTTGACCACATCAGTTGACTTTGTAAAAGGCAACAGTAGTTGGCACAACTGAGAATTCAGATGAGACAAACCAACACTGGAATATCTGAGAAATATAATAAGCCAGCCATGTGATCGAAATGGGCAGAAACCCAATGTAAAGTTTGAGGTTAAGGAAACTTTCCCACAAAAATCTCTTATGCCCCATACACACGATCGTAAATTCCGCCAGCAAAAGTCCGATGTGAGCTTTTGGTCAGAATTTCTGACCATGTGTATGCTCCATCCGACTTTTGCTGGCGGAATTCCCACCAGCAAAAGATTCAGAGCAGGTTCTCAATTTTTCGGCCTGAAAAAGATTCCGATCGGAAATTCCGATCGTCTGTACCAGTTCCGAAACGCAAAATTCCCACGCATGCTCAGAAACAATTTGACTCATTCTCTGAAGCATTGAACTTAATTTTCTTGGCTCGCGTAGTGTTGTACGTCACCTTGTTCTTGACGGTCGAAAGTTCAGAGAACTTTTGTGTGACCGTGTTTATGCAAGCCAAGCTTGAGCGGAATTCAAAAAACATCCAAGTTTTTTCCAACGGAAAATCTGCTCGTGTGCTTCTCCCCGCTAAGTAAATCTAGCCCCCCCCTCCTCCCAAATCACTTTACCTACCTAGATTTTGCTCAGAGGCCCCCATCTTGTTAACATCTCTCCCCAGGATTTTTGATCCTACGTCCCTGTCTGTGCAGTTTGGGATGTAAACAATGCTTTGGGTGAGTGAGATCTAGGTAAGTATAGCTATTGACAAAACCAGCACCTTCTGATGAGTTTCAGTCGTCCTTCTCAGCTCCTTTGCAGTAGTACAATATGGATTTTTTACTGAATTTTTATTCTGCAAGGTTTTCAAAGCACCATTCTGCACATTGTAAGGGATGCAAGAATCTTTAGACTTTGCCTGATACAGGGAAAACAAGGGTCTGTCTACACATAGTGAAACAAAGAAACATTACCAACTTTTTTTTTTTTAAGAAAAGTCGAAGTTCAAACTTAATTCCAGCTTTCTCAGGACAGCAGATTAGTTAAAAAAATATGCAAATACTATTGCACAATTAGAAATTATTTTGAATACTTACACAGGTGGGTTGTATAAATAATCAAATGCTCGGGACCGCTGGCTGGAAGGTGTTAGAGTGATCTTCATGGTGCTTCCAAACTTACGAAAAGAACAGAGGCTATTAAAATCTGAGTGCAAAGATATGGATGACATCAACCTCTGGGGGGAATCAGGGCCCGACTACAGTAGTAATACGATAGCGGAACAACAAGCAATGTGATGAGTAATCCCAGCCACCCTGACTCCTGAGCACAAAGAGAGATTGGCCACCAACAAGAGTGAGATGCTATCTAGCTCAATGTCAGGACCCAAACAGTTATTACAGCATGCCCTCATCATGCACCTGCATATACTGTACTTCCAATTGCTGGGCTGTATCTATGGAGTTTAAATATTACAAGTAATAGAATGCAATCTTCTTCAGCATTTTATAAAGCCGGTAGAAGCTGATTTATTACAATAATTTCTTTGGTAAATGCCAGAGTAAAGTTGTAACTCCAAGAGAAAGATGCATTTTCATATTTTGTTTCGATGTTGTTCTAGTTTACTTGTGTTTCTCAATTTTATGCAGAGCTCTTGATGTGCGTGAACACCTACTTGAGTTGAGACATGAAAGACCCACCATCAGGGCTGTTTGAAGGAATTTGGGGGCCCCAAGCAAAATGGGCATGGAGGCCCCCCCAACCCAATTTTTGCAAAAAGCTTTAATAAATATTACCTGATTCAAAAAAGAAGCAATAAGATGGAAATGGGATGGTAAAGAAAGAAAATGTAAAGAAAGCTCTGGTAATTGTTTTTATTATGGTCAGCAAGCTACCATACTTTTATTACTAAATGGGTCTTAATGACTGCCTTACTACTCCCCCCCGTGGTCTTTTTAACCCTCCCTCCCTACCGCGTACCGCGTGGCAGGAGTTTCAGTCTTCTGTTCCCGGCTGGCCGGACTGAAAGGAAGTGAGCACTCAGTGTGTGCACTTCCTGTCAGTCCGGCCGGGAACAGGAAACTGAATCTCATGTACCCCACAGACTGCAGGAGGAAGGAAGAGGAGCTCGGCCACGCTACAGGCTGCAGCTTATAGGAAGCGGCGGCTGGGGCCCCTGGCCAGCTCGGGGCCAAAGCAATTGCTTGTTTTGCCTGTCCTGTCGCGACAGGCCTGCCCACAATTACTAATAGTTCTGGGGAAATTTATAAACCCCTATTTTTTTAATATGTGTAATACTGTGCAATGTTACTTCTTTTATGGTTGTGTCCCGCAACTTAGGTATCATACAATTTGTACAGAAATGCTGGGAACTCTGGGTCTTGTATGCTGTGAGCAGTATTCTTTCATTCAGGTTAGCTGGAGCTGAACTACACTGCCCATGAGGACTGTTCTTAGAGTAACAAGCACATGGTTGGATTCATACTTTTTTTGCCTCTGCTTGGCCATCCCTGATGCCCCGTGGGTTGCATGACCCTACTATCCACACTGGGGTCCCATAAGAGGTGTTGCAACTAATTCTTTGTTTTTACATCTGGTCTATCCATTTATGTGAGTTAAAGTTGAGGATTTTTATATCTTATGGTTACCGTTAGACATGTGCGCCATCAATAAATTTGTTTCGTTTCGTTCCGTTTCGTATTAGCCGTTAATTCGTATTTCGTAATTCATGAAATTCAATTTTGATTCGTACAAAATACGAATTTTCGCTAGGTTCGTTAACTTTTCGTAACAATTTTGAACCTTCGTTATGATGAATTTATCATTATGAGGGGCTCCCACCATTCCTGTGCTGTGTTGACTTCCTGGGTTTTTAACTTCATCATAACGAACATTCTTATTTTGTCCGATTCAGTCTCCCACTCCCATATAAAAAAGGTAATTTTCCCAACCTTCACTCAGCAGCAGAAGAAAACCTCTGATTTGTCAACAAAACACCAGTCACGTTTCCGTTGTAACGGAATTTGGATCCAAAATTCGTAAACGAAATTTCGTATTTCATCCAAAATTCGGAAGCATAGCAATTCGTATTTCGGATCCTCCCGAATGTACGAATGTACGGAAATACGTATGAATTTTCGATTTGTGCGATACTAATCGCACATGTCTAGTTACCGTTATTGTTCTGCAATATATTGGAATCCATATACTTGCTGTTTCATCCATTTAGGAACATTTCCACTTTATTATCCCCTGAGGAAGACTGAATGCAGTCGAAACGTGTTGGAACATTTTGGTGGCTATGCAACTATCAGATGATGTATATGATATCTCTACTCCCTGCTAGGAGAGTTTGAGATAATATCCTAATACCAGACCAGGAAATTGATTGTATAGACTAGATACATTTTAATTTGTTGTAAAATAAAAAATGTCTACATTTCTACAAAAAAATTAATCTTCTTAGTTCTATTTGTTGCAACAAAGTCCAATGGGAGATGCATGTGGTTTTCAACTTATTAGGGATGGAGCAGCTACTAACCCATGATATACTCACCCTTTTGTTCCACCCGGCCAACGTATTTCATTAGTGTCAGCAGGGTAAACACTCTGTTCAGTAGTGAACAGGGTACCCAGAAGACTTAGCAGCTCCTAAAGGGGTGGCGCTACATATGTTTCTAAAGAAATGTTGGCCACTGCTGGGGGCTTTTATAGCGTCTCCGAATTTTATGTCAATGGTTGTACAACTCCGTAGGCCTCTGAAGCTTCTTTAGGAGGAAAATGCTCAGCAATATCCTTTGAGGATGGCAGGACAAGTCTCTAGGAATTTCTAATCTTTCAACTTTTCTGGTGAAGGTTTAGGTGGGGGGAAATCACAAGGCAGACATGTCTGTATTCAGACCAAAATAATTTGTGAACAATTTTCTCTTTGGTCAAAGTTTACAGTTTATATGTTATTTACCAGTATATTGTTTTCTTTATATTTTTAAAACTTTAATTCACAAATGAACATTTAATACAGGGTGTTAGCAGAGCATACTGGGCTTTCTAAAAAGAAATCCGACCACCAACTCTGAACTTGCTGTCGACTTCTGCAAACTAAAAATTCAGAGAGAGAAGGTGGCCGGTGTCCCTCCACTAAGTCAATCAGGTGTGTGTGTAGACTAGGACCCTGCTATTCAGGTACATTCACAAAGAAATGATTCAGTAGATATGTCTTGTTCGTTTCATTCATAATTGAAATTCAGACAAATTTTTCTTTATTAGGAAATTCGGATGTATCCAAATTTCCTAATTACAATAGTAACGAATTTAAACAAATCGAAAATAACAAAACTCGAAATAGTTTTCAAATCAAATTTGAATCGCTTTTGAATCAAATTCGAAATTCCGAAGAGAATAAAATAGAATAGAAAAAAAAAGAAATAGAATAGAAAAGAATATAATAGAATAGAAAAGAATAGAGTAGAAAATTAAAGAATAGAATATAATAGAGTAAAAAAGAACAGAATACAAAATCAAATAGAAAAAAAACTAGAATAGAAAAAATATAATAGAAAATAAATGAATAGAAAATAAAAGAATAGAGTAGAATAGAAAATAAGAAAATCTGAATAAAATAGAATAGAAAATAAAGGAATATAATAGAATAGACTAAAATCGAATAGAAGAAAATATAAATATCTACTGAAATTTAAATTCAAATACAATACAAAAGAATTGAATAGAAAGAAAGAATTGAATAGAAAAAAAGAATAGAATAGAATAAAATAGAAAGAATTGAACCTTCTTTTGAATAAATTCAAATTCAAATAAATTCTAATTTGAATAGAATAAAAAAGAATAGACTATAACAGACAAAAAATAGAATAGACTAGAATAGAAAAGAAAATAGAATGGAATTCAAAAAAGAATAGAATAGACTAGAATATAACCACTTGCCAAAATTTTAATATAATAAATTTGAATAGAATAGACAAGAATATAGTAGAATCGAATAGAAAATAAAAGAATATAATTGACAAGAATAGAAAAGAAAATAATAATATAAAATAGAATGGAAACATACGATAGAATAATATAAAATAGAAAGAATATAACCATCTTCTGAAATTATAATTTTGAATAGAATAAATTTGAATAGAATAGAAAAGAATAAAATAGA
This sequence comes from Lithobates sylvaticus, assembly GCA_028564925.1. Classification (NCBI taxonomy): domain Eukaryota; kingdom Metazoa; phylum Chordata; class Amphibia; order Anura; family Ranidae; genus Lithobates; species Lithobates sylvaticus. Next base: position 45,870,337 of record CM053028.1, on the reverse strand, counting down.
ATAGAAAAGAACAGAATAAACAATATAAAAGAATGGATTAGAATAGAAAAAAAATATATAATCGTTTTCCAAAATTAGAATAGAATACATTTGAATTTGCGTAGAATATAAAAGAATATAATATGATAGAATATAATAATAGAAAATAATAGAATAGAAAATAAAAGAATAGAATAGAAAAAGCAATAGTAGAATCATCTTATCATCTTAGTATCAATTTACTCGGCATAACATTATCTTTCACAATCTAAAAAAAAAAATTGGGCCAACTTTACTGTTGTCTTATTTATTAATTCAAACCTTTTTTTCTAAAAAAAAGTGCGCTTGTAAGACCACTGCGCAAATACGGTGTGACAGAAAGTATTGCAACGACCGCCATTTTATTCTCTAGGGTGTTAGAAAAAAACAATATATAATGTTTGGGGGTTCTAAGTAATTTTCTAAAAAAAAAAAAAAAAATGTTTTAACTTGTAAACAACAAATCTCAGAAAGAGGCTCGGTCCTTAAGTGGTTAAATGGCCCAACGGGCCAATGTCTCCATCCCTATCAATATTAGGGAAGAAGCGAGAAATGGGACTTTACAGGTGGCAAATGAATGAATTGGTAAATATAAAAATCATATTTGTTGGTTTTATTTTAATAATAATCTTTATATCAAATTCACAATTTAGCACTACGTAATAATTTTACAATCCAACAAAATGTCATATATATACATACAGTGGTGTGAAAAAGTGTTTGCCCCCTTCCTCATTTCCTGTTCCTTTGCATGTTTGTCACACTTAAGTGTTTCGGAACATCAAACCAATTTAAACAATAGTCAAGGACAACACAAGTAAACACAAAATGCAATTTGTAAATGAAGGTGTTTTTTATTAAAGGTGAAAAAAAATCCAAACCATCATGGCCCTGTGTGAAAAAGTGATTGCCCCCCTTGTTAAAACATACTATAACTGTGGTTGTCCACACCTGAGTTCAATTTCTCTAGCCACACCCAGGCCTGATTATTGCCACACCTGTTCACAATCAAGGCATCACTTAAATAGGAGCTGCTTGACACAGTAAGGTCCACCAGAAGATCCTTAAAAGCTACACATCATGCCGAGACCCAAAGAAATTCAGGAACAATTGAGAAAGAAAGTAATTGAGATCTATCAGTCTGGAAAGGGTTATAAAGCCATTTCCAAAGCTTTGGGAATCCAGCGAACCACAGTGAGAGCCATTATCCACAAATGGCGAAGACATGGAACAGTGGTGAACCTTCCCAGGAGTGGCCGGCCGCCCAAAATTACCCCAAGAGCGCAGCGACGACTCATCCAAGAGGTCACAAAAGACCCCACAACAACGTCCAAGGAACTGCAGGCCTCACTTGCCTCAGTTAAGGTCAGCGTTCATGCCTCCACCATCAGGAAAAGACTGGGCAAAAATGGCCTGCATGGCAGAGTTCCGAGGAGAAAACCACTGCTGAGCAAAAAGAACATCAAAGCTCGTCTCAATTTCTCCACAACACATCTTGATGATCCCCAAGACTTTTGGGACAACATTCTGTGGACCGATGAGACAAAAGTGGAACTCTTTGGAAGGTGTGTGTCCAAGTATATCTGGCGTAGAAGGAACACTGCATTTCAGAAAAAGAACATTATACCAACAGTAAAATATGGTGGTGGTAGTGTGATGGTCTGGGGCTGTTTTGCTGCTTCAGGACCTGGAAGACTTGCCGTGATAAAAGGAACTATGAATTCTGCTGTCTACCAAGAGATCCTGAAGGAGAATGTCCGACCATCTGTTCGTGTACTCAAGCTGAAACGAACTTGGGTTCTGCAACAGGACAATGATCCTAAACACACCAGCAAGTCCACCACCGAATGGCTGAAGAAAAACAAAATGAAGACTTTGGAGTGGCCTAGCCAAAGTCCTGACCTGAATCCTATTGAGATGTTGTGGTATGACCTTAAAAAGGCCGTTCATGCTCGAAAACCCTCTAATGTAACTGAATTAGGACAATTCTGCAAAGATGAGTGGGCCAAAATTCCTCCAGGACGCTGTAAAAGCCTCATTGCGCTTGGTTGCAGTTGTTGCTGCTAAGGGTGGCCCAACCAGTTATTAGGTTTAGGGGGCAATCACTTTTTCACACAGGGCCATGATGGTTTGGATTTTTTTTCACCTTTAATAATAATAAACACCTTCATTTACAAATTGCATTTTGTGTTTACTTGTGTTGTCCTTGACTATTGTTTAAATTGGTTTGATGTTCCGAAACACTTAAGTGTGACAAACATGCAAAGGAACAGGAAATGAGGAAGGGGGCAAACACTTTTTCACACCACTGTATATATATTACATTTTGCTGGATTGTGAATTATTACGTATTGCTAAATTGTGAATTTGATATATAGATTATTATTATTAAAATAAAAGTGTTAAACTTGTACACAAGAGACTATATATTATGAACCAATAAATGTGATTTTTATATTTACCAATTCATTCATTTGCTACCGTGTGCTTCATGTAAAATCAAATAAATATGTTCCATTTTTTAATTTTTTATTTATTACATTTATTATTATTATTTATTATTATTATTATTATTGTTTAAACATTTATAGGTAAAGTTGATCCAGGGAATATCCGAATTGCCTCTCGGGGGATCAGGAAGGAGTTATTTTACCCCTGCTGGTGCAAATTGGATCATGCTTTATTGAGGTTTTTGCTTTTCTCTGGATCCACAGTGGGTATAGGATCGTGTATATAGGATTGTATGATTTTTTTTTCTCTCTTTTATTGGTTGGACTGGATGTACTTGTGTCTTTTTTCAACTATGTTACTATGTAAAATTACTTAAAAATAATTCATTATTGCATTAAATGGCCCAAAAAAAAACAATACACACTTTCTTTTTTACTTTTAGGTCCCATTCCTATTATCCATCTTCCAGTTCTGATCTCCGGGTCCCGTACCCGTTGTAGCAGTGCAGCTGGGAAGAATTTGTATACAGCCACAGAAGAACATTGTGAAGTACAATTTAGTGGCTGCATTTCTACCAATGAAAGGGGTCTCTCTGACTCCTGACCTCCGCTGGCTCATATTAAACCCAGAGCTTATTTTCCAACAGTTTCCCTTTAGGTTAAATACAAAATCCTTCCGTATAAACGTATCTTCTAATAGAAGGCAGTTTTATACTCTGGGAGCTCAAACCACAGCCGGGGTAATCTGCAGTTAGGATCTGTTTACACATAAATGCACAAATGATACATAAACCGACCGACATTAAAGAGAAACACAAGCTGTTAATAGTAGTTGCCTCTAATATTAAATAATCGGCATCATTCCCCCAATTTACTATAACTGCCGATATAAACTGCTTCTGTGCCTTCTATGGAAGGTCACATCTAACAGAGTGTATTTAAAGGGCACCTGAAATTTATTAGCATAATATACTGCTGTGAATGAGGAATATAAAACTCCATGCTTGGTTTTTCCATTGAAAAAAGGTTTTAGTATGTTTTGGAATTGCTACTTTTAAATCCTAACTCCAGACATTTGACTTACTATTTGGAATGTTGGGAATGGGTTTGGAACATTTGTCAAGTTTTAAATGCCATCTGTGTCCCCACTTCCTCACTTGCTCAGTCCCTGGCAGTAACTGCTTTCTTCCACTAGATGTCCTCAGTCTGAGGAAGTGCTGTGAGCGCAGGGTGTAATGGAGCCGTCCCCCGAGGAAGTGTCTCTATGGTGCAAATATATAGAGAACATCAGCTCCGCTCTCTTCATCATTTATAACCAGCCATTGTTAGAGAAGTTCAGAAGCAAAAGAGAACCCTGCATGTCTGGTGACCTGCTTGAACGTAAATTACTAACATACAGTATTTGTGTATATATATATATATATAAATATATATATATTATATATATATATATATATATATATATATACAGTATCTCACAAAAGTGATAACACCCCTCACATTTTTTTTTTTGTAAATATTTTATTACATCTTTTCATGTGACAACACTGAAGAAATGACCCTTTGCTACAATGTAAAGTAGTGAGTGTACAGCTTGTATGACAGTGTAAATTTGCTGTCCCCTTAAAATAACTCAACACACAGCCATTAATGTCTAAACTGCTGGCAACAAAAGTGAGTACACCCCTAAGTAAAAAATGTCCAAACTGGGCCCAAAGTGACAATATTTTGTGTGGCCACCATTATTTTCCAGCACTGCCTTAACCCTCTTGGGCATGGAGTTCACCAGAGCTTCACAGGTTGTCACTGGAGTCCTCTTCCACTCCTCCATGATAACATCACAGAGCTGGTGGATGTTAGAGACCTTGCACTTCTTGACCTTCTGTTTGAGGATACCCCACAGATGCTCAATAGGGTTTAGGTCTAGGTCTTTAGCAAGGCAGTGGTCGTCTTGGAGGTGTGTTTGTGGTCATTATCATTTTGGAATACTGCCATCTGCCAGTCTGCGAAGGGAGGGGATCATGCTCTGCTTCAGTATGTCACAGTACATGTTGGTATTCATGGTTCCCTCAATGAACTGTTGCTCCCCAGTGCCGGCAGCACTCATGCAGCCCCAGACCATGACACTCCCACCACCATGCTTGACTGTAGGCAAGACACACTTGTCTTTGTACTCCTCACCTGGTTGCCGCCACACACGCTTGACACCATCTGAACCAAATAAGTTTATCTTGGTCTCATCAGATCACAAGACATGGTTCCAGTAATACATGTCCTTGGTCTGCTTGTCCTTAGCAAACTGTTTGCAGGCTTTCTTGTGCATCATCTTTAGAAGAGGCTTCCTTCTGGGACGACAGCCATGCAGAGCAATTTGATGCAGTGTGCGGTGTATGGTCTGAGCACTGACAGGCTGACCCACCCCACCCCTTCAACCTCTGCAGCAATGCTGGCAGCACTCATACGTCTATTTCCCAAAGACAACCTCTGGATATGACGCTGAGCATGTGCACTCAACTTCTTTGGTCGACCATGGTGAGGCCTGTTCTGAGTTGAACTTGTCCTGGTAAACTGCTGTATGGTCTTGGCCACCAGGCTGCAGCTCAGTTTCAGGGTCTTGGCAATCTTCTTATACCCTAGGCCATCTTTATGTAGAGCAACAATTCTTTTTTTTTAGATCATTAGAGAGTTCTTTGCCATGATGTGCCATGTTAAACTTCCAGTGACCAGTATGAGAGAGTGAGAGCGATAACACCAAATTTAACACACCTGCTCCCCATTTACACCGGAGACCTTGTAACACTAACGAGTCACATGACACCGGGGAGGGAAAATGGCTAATTGGGCCCAATTTGGACATTTTCACTTAGGGGTGTACTCGCTTTTGTTGCCAGTGGTTTAGACATTAATGGCTGTGTGTTATTTTGAGGGGACAGCAAATTTACACTGTTATACAAGCTGTACACTCACTACTTTACATTGTAGCAAAGTGTCATTTCTTCAGTGTTGTCACATGAAAAGATAGAAAAATTTTTTTTTTTAAAAATGCGAGGGGTGTACTCACTTTTGTGAGATACTGTATATATATATATATATATATATATATATATATATATATATATATATATATATATATATAATGGATCCATCCCCCAAGGAAGAATTTCCATGTTGCAATGAACTCTAATATATTGAGAACATCAGCTCTACGGTACTCTCTTCACTTGTTATGACCAGCCATTGTTAGAAGAGATCAGAAGAGAAAAAGAACCCTGCATGTCAGGTGGCCAGCCTAAAAATATATATATATAATATATATATATATAATATATATATACATAATATATATATATAATAATTATCTATCTATCTATCTATCTATATATCTATATACTATATATATATATATATATATATATATATATATATATATATATATATATAGGTATATATATATATATAGGTATATAGATATACATTTATAGTTATATCTATATCTATCTATATATACATATATATATATATATATATATATATACAATTATTATTATTATGTATGGAACATGATATATTTAATTATTTATTCGTTATAATGGTTATACTTGTCCATTACTGTCTCTATATTATATGCACCTTCAGTTTGTAGTTTGACACTTTCTGAACAGTTTATAGATATTATAGAAGGGCAAACAAAGCACCTTTAGTCTTGTTCTGACAGCTCCAAATAAATAAAATTGACTGTATAGCAACTGACATATGACTGATCTTTTAACTGCATTTGGAAGACCTGTTTACATTTCTGTTTTTTTTTTTGTATACTGCATGTGATCCATTGTGTCACCATTATCCAGTCTGCTGCATATACACTAATGAATATTGGCCCCAAAATTACTATCCTTTCCAATCACAGACGAGCATGGCATTAATACTATTTACTCTAAATGAATTTCCTGCCTTACTCTAAGCAGTTTATCCCACAAAAAAATGTATATGGATGGAGACCGGAGCTCTACAACGACAATCTTGATAAATGTTTTTACACACCTTAAATTTGGTGCTAAAAGCCCAGGGGCCATGGCAGCTGTTGAGATCTCAGAAAAGTCTTATATGTGAGTGTAATGTTTTAAAAGCCTGTATGATGGATAAAGATGGATAATTCCCAGTGTCCAATATAAACCGAAGAGTTCATCTTCTACTGCTGTTTATAATAGGGATGAGTCAATTTACCTAGGAATTAAGGCACATTTTTAGGTCTCCTGGTGGATAATGACAACACTGAACCCTGGCTATCACTCATGGGTCAAGAGGTGGCAATTAATCAGTCAGTGTTTAGGTTTATTCTAAATTACATTTGGGATTCTAAGCTTCATGGATAACTGACTCTGTGAGCTTCTCAATCATGTATAAATTAGAGTGCAAACTGAGCTATGCTATATGCTTCTCATACTGGAATGTGGAATATCATCGTACTCATGACAAGGTCTATAGAAACCAAGTGTATGTCACATTCTCCTGATTCTCTATACTGCAATATCTACTGAATCTTGTGCAGGAAACTGCAACCAAGAAAAGGGCTTTGACTTGAAATAACGAAGAATTCGATTTGAAATCTTTGAATTTTTTTTTAACATTTCCCATCTTGTATAGTAAATCAAAAATAGCAATGCATAGATACATAGTTACAGTGCATCCAGAAAGTATTCACTTTTTCCACATTTTGTTATGTTACAGCTGTATTCCAAAATGGATCAAATTCTTTTTTGTCTTCAAAATTCTACAAACAATACCCCATATTGACAATGTGAAAAACGTTTGTTTGAAATTTTTGCAAATTTATTAAACATAAAATTTTTAAAAAATCTCATGTACATACAGTAAGTATTCACAGCCTTTGCTCAATACTTTGTTGAAGCACCTTTGGCACCAATTACAGCTTAAAATCTTTTTGAGTATGATGCTACAAGCTTGCACACCTATTTTTAGGCAGTTTCTCCCATTCTTCTTTGCAGGACCTCTTAAGATGCATCAGGTTGGATGGGGAGCGTTGGTGCACAGCCATTTTCAGATCTCTCCAGAGATGTTCAATCGGGTCTGGGCTCTGGCTGGGCCACTCAAGGACATTCACAGAGTTGTCCCATAGCCAATCCTTTGTTATCTTGGCTGTGTGTTTAGGGTCGTTGTCCTGTTGGAAGATGAACCTTTGTCCCAGTCTGAGGTCCAGGGCACTCTGGAGCAGGTTTTCATCAAGGATGTCTCTGTACATTGCTGCATTCATCTTTCGGTCCATCCTGACTAGTCTCCCAGTTACTGCCGCTGAAAAGCATCTCCACAGCATGATGCTGCCAACACCATACTTCACTGTAGGGATGGTATTAGACATGTGATGAGTGGTGCCTGGTTTCCTCCAGACATGATGCTTGCCATTCAGGTCAAAGAGTTCAATCTTTGTTTCATCAGACTAGAGCATTTTGTTTCTCATGGTCTGAGAGTCCTTCAGGTGTCTTTTGACAAACTCCAAGTGGGCTGTCAGGTGCCTTTTACTGAGGAGTGTCTTCCATCTGGCCACTCTACCATAAAGGCTTGATTGGTGGAGTGCTGCAGAGATGGTTGTTCTTCTGGAAAGTTCTCTCCCCACAGAGAAATGCTGGAGCTCTGTAAGAGTGACCATCGGGTTCTTGGTCACCTCCCGGACTAAGACCCTTCTCCCCCAATTGCTCAGTTTGTCCGGGCGGCCCGCTCTAGGTAGAGTCCTGGTGGTTCCAAACTTCTTCATTTACGTATCATGGAGGCCACTGTGCTCATTGGGACCTTCAATGCTGCAGATTTTTTTTCTGTATCCTTCCCCAGATCTGGGCCTCAATACAATCCTGTCTCGGAGGTCTACAAACAATTCCTTGGACTTCATGGCTTGGTTTGTGCTCTGACATGCACTGTTAACTGTGGGACCTTATATAGACAGGTGTGTGCCTTTCCAAATCATGTCCAATCAACTGAATGTACCACATATGGACTCCAATCAAGTTGTAGAAACAAGGATGATCAGCGGAAGCAGGATGCACCTGAGCTCAATTTTGAGTGTCATGGCAAAGGCTGTGAATACTTATGTACATGTCATTTTTTCATTTTTAATAAATTTGCAAAGATTTCAAACAAACTTCTTTCATGATGTCATTATGGGGTATTTTTTGTAGAACTTTGAGGAAAATAATGAATTGAATCTATTTTTGAATAAGACTGTAACATAACAAAATGTGGAGAAATTCACACAGTACTGAAGGAATTCACACTTGAATATACTTGAATATTCACACTTATATAGTGCAAACTGTTGGTGCTATATGAATCCTGTATAATAATAATATGAAAGTCTTTCATTTAATTATGGGAACTTAGTGTATAGTACCTACAATATTAGAACTTGTGCAATGATTTCTTAAAAAAAAAAAAAATATGGGCATACTATAGTTGATGGATAGAGCCTGTGGGCATACTACAGTTGATGGATAGAGACTGTGGGCATACTAAAGTTGATGGATAGAGACTGTGGGCATACTAAAGTTGATGGATAGAGACTGTGGGCATACTAAAGTTGATGGATAGAGACTGTGGGCATACTACAGTTGATGGATAGAGACTGTGGGCATACTACAGTTGATGGATAGAGACTGTGGGCATACTATAGTTGATGGATAGAGCCTGTGGGAATACTACAGTTGATGTATAGAGCCTGTGGGCATACTACAGTTGATGGATATAGACTGTGGGCATACTATAGTTGATGGATAGAGACTGTGGGCATACTATAGTTGATGGTTAGAGACTGTGGGCATACTACAGTTGATAGTTAGAGACTGTAGGAAGAATACTAAAGTTGAGGATTAGAGACTGTGGGTGTACTAAAGTTAAAAGTTAGAGACGGCAAGCATGTTATAGGACAGTGGTTCTCAACCATGTCCTCAAGTACCCCCAACTGGCCATGTTTGCAGGTTTTCCTTTATCTTGCACAGATGCTTTAAATCAGAGTCAATGGCTTGATGTTTTGGACAGCTATTTTATCTAAGAGAAATTCCCAAAACAAGGCCTGTTGGGTGTACTTGAGGACAGGGTTGAGAACCACTGTTATAGGAGATGGTCAAAGACTGCGGACACGTTGCACATGTTGTTGAAGACTTTGGATATGCTGCAGGAAACTCAGAGAATAAGAACATTTTATATGCAAGATATTCTAGTGGTCACTACCATTAAAATAGTTGTGAAGCATGGGTGCTTAACTTGTGACCCTCTAGCTGTTGCGGAACTATAAGTCCCACGAGGCATTGCAAGGCTAATAGTTACAAGCATGACTCCCAAAGACAGAGGCATGATGGGAGTTGAAGTTTGGCAACAGCTGGAGGCCCACAGGTTTTTTTTACCTTAATGCTTAGAAAACCTTCAGCCTTTACAACCCATGTTGTAAAGGCTGAAGGTTTTCTAAGCATGAATGTAAAAAAAACTTCAGTAGGCTTAAAATGTGGGCGGGAGTAGGTTTAGAGTTAGTACAATTTTTCCTTTACTTCACGTTCAACCTTTTTCCGACTGCCTCACGCAGATATACTGCGGCAGAAGGGCACGTACAGGCAGATTAACGTACCTGTACGTGGCCCTTTAAGAGGCGGCTTGCAGGCGCCTCTTAGTGACCTCTAGAGATGCTAATGTAAAGAAGCATTTCCCCCGTTCTGCCTAGTGACACTGTCACTGATCACAGCTCCCTGTAATCGGGAGCGATGATCAGTGTTGTGCCACACATAGCCCCTCCACAGTTAGAATCACTCCCTAGGACACACTTAACCCCTATAGTGCCACCTAGTGGTTAACCCCTTTACTGACAGTCACATTTACACAGTAATCAATGCATTTTTAATTGCACTGATCGCTGTATAAATATGAATGGTCCCAAAATCGCGCCAAAAGTGTCCGATGTGTCCACCATAATGTCGCAGTCACAATTATAAATCGCTGATCGTTGCCATTGCTAGTTAAAAAAAAATTATCAATAAAAATTCCATAAAACTATCCCCTATTTGTAGACGCTATAACTTTTGCGCAAACCAAGCAATAATTTTTACCAAAAATATGTACGTATCAGCCTAAACTGATGAAATATATTTTTTGGGGATATTTATTATAGCAAAAAGTAAAAAATAATGCGTTTTTTTCAAAATTGTCACAATTTTTTTGTTTATAACACAAAAAGTAAAAACCGCAGAAGTGATCAAATACCACCAAAAGAAAGCTCTGTTTGTGGAAAAAATGGACGTCAATTTTGTTTGGGAGCCACGTCGCACGACCGCGCAATTGTCAGTTAAAGCGACGCAGTGCCGAATTGCAAAAAGCCAAATGGTCTGGGGCTTAAGTGGTTAATGAAGAGCTGCATTCAAACATTTATTTTCTTGAGGACGTATTGGTGTTAAATTAAATATAAAGAATCCTCTTCAATCCTCATACTGTAGCAAAAAAAAAAAAGTATTTTTTTTTTTTTTATTATGAGCTTTCGGAGCAGATGTGTCTGGCACTAAATCAGTTAATGCATATGTACAAAATATAGATTATTTATGTCAGAAAGATTTTTATTACAGGATATCCTCTATGCTGGAAAATGAAGTCTCACTGGGCAGAGCTGAAGGATTTCAGGAAGCGGATGGATTTTTCTTCCTCCTGGCAGGTGTGAATTAGTTTGTTTCATGCTTAGAAAAGCTTTTCGCAATAACTTTCTTGACTGCAAACCTAACTAAAATTAAAAAGAGATGGGGAAAAGTAAGAGCAGATTGAAACGGCCGTCTCTGTTCAATATTATAATAACTAATATTGGAGCCGCTACTGAAACCTTTGTAGACCAGCAACGTGCGCAGAGGGCTGGGTAATTATTTTTCATGGACAGACCTTTTTTTATGTGGCAACTGCAGGGATATATTTTGCTGCATAGTAGCTGTCACAGGTGTTTATATTGCCACATGTGGAAGGAATATTAAAGCACGGAGGGGCTTAGCTTTCAGGTTCCAAGGAAAATATATTCTAATGTATTTATGGTAAGGGTGGTTACCACCCAAGAGAAGGTAAGTATGTGTGTTTTTACTTTTTTTTTTTATATTCCCACACTTTTTCTTTAAGTTTAAATTGTAGATGGAGGTTTGAAGACCTCTTTTTTTTTTTTGCCTCACCAACATTTTTGGATAATTTACCCCTTGCAGGATTATTTATAAACCCAGAAATCATACAGTGAAGACCTATGTTATTATACTTACCAAACTATGCATGGAGACACAGAGATTAAATGTGGTTCTTAAGACCTGTCACCATTCATAAACATCACTGGGTTCTGAACTTGGTACTGGTATAATAAGAGAACCACTATATTAAAATCTCTAGCCAAAGATTTTTTATAATTTTTTTTGGATAGAGTAGATACCGTTTAGAACTTCTGGCAGGATGTCTTTTGTTGCTGTCAGAATGACTAGAATTAAATCTTTTTATTTACCTTGGGGACCGCTGTCACTTGGACAGAAAGTAATAGGATATCCAAACTTTTTAAGCTGTCATCTGAACAGAAGGTGAGGGGAAATCTTCCAATAGTGACAACTATCTGAGAGAGAAATTCCTCTTTGAAGAGATTTCCTTTTACTTCCTGTTGTGTCTCCAGGCCAGGAAGTGAAGTGAAATCTCCCTAATGGGTCACAGACACACACACTTACAGAGCTATATCCTACTGTATTTAAAGGATAAGTTCACCTTTTAACAACAGTGCCATGGTAGTTCATTGAAACTACAAGCTGACAGCTGCAAAGGATGTAGGGACTTGTAGTTTCCCATTCACAGAGGACTGTGGAATGAATGACGTGGCAGGGTGGAGCCCCACCAGCCTGGCCACCTTTTTTTCAAACAGTGACAGCGGGCGCCTGGAGAAGATGCCCGCCTGCTGCCACTGGGGAGGGGGAGAGGCTGCAGCTGCTGGAACATGTTACATGCTCCACCCTAAACATGGGTCGCACATGTAACATGTTCGAAAAGGTGAACTCATCCTTTAAAACTAAAATTTCAATTTTGCCTAGCGATACACTTTAACTACCTGGCAGGGCTGTGCAGAATTTGTATTCAGTAATTACAAGAAGGGAGCATTTTGTGTCTATATTGAATTTATGGGTAATATGCATATATGATAATTAGATAATGATTTATCCTTATATGTTACTATGATTGGTTGATTTTTATTCAATTCTTTCCTCTTTATTTCTATGATTTTGTTCATCACAGTTTTTCTTTGTATAAAGTATTTTTATTGTTTTTAAATAGGTTTTATTATTTATGTCATACTAATATTGCTCTGACGTTTTATAACATACCTTTTTTGAATTGCAAACCATTGAAGAAAAGTGTAATGGTTCTTGACGTTTTGGACTGTAGCAGGAAATAAATGGTTGCAATCATTTTATTAGATTATTTTCTCTTTATTTCTATGATTTTGTTTAATACAGTTTTTCTTTGTTTATAGTATTTTTTTTGTTTTTTAAATAGGTTTTATTTTTTTATGTCACACTGGTATTGCTGTGACATTTTATAGCATACATTTTTTTGCATTTCAAACTATTGAAGAGAAGTGTAATGCTAAAGTTTTGGACCGTAGCAGGAAATAAATTAGATTATTTTCTCTTTATTTATGTGATTTTGTTTCACACAGTTTATCTTTGTCTAAAGTATTTTTATTCTTTTGAAATAGGTTTTATTATTTATGTCATACTAATATTGCTCTGACATTTTATAGCATACATTTTTTTTGAATTGCAGGCCATTATAGAAAAGTTTAATGCTTCTTGAAGTTCTGGACTGTAGCAGGAATTAAATGATTGCAATAAACAAGCCTTTGCATACACTGCATTTAGATCAGAAGCCCAATTACCCAATTACCAACCTCTGATGGGCTGCTGGGAAATTATTTGTTACCATCATCCCTACTTATTTGATTTTTAAAAAATATAAAAAAAAAAATCAAATGCACATTTTGATACTGCTATATTTTCTGTTAATTCATCTCAAGATTGTTATTCTCTTATGTAACCTGACTTTTCCTAGAGACGATTCTATGAGCTTCCTTCACACAGTGATAATATATTCTTATCGGCGTGAGCTGTAAATATATATGATTTCAAAACATCCATTTCTACAGATGAGTAGCTGTCTGACTGCTATTTATTGCCTACTTAAGTCCCGGTCAGCAGGGTCAGCTTCTGGGTAACATCTGTATTTAATCCTTATGTACACAATAGGAAACATACAAGTGTGAGGCCAGCGTGTAAATGGTTAGAGAAGAGCACTTAATATAATGCCCATAGTGACAATATTTATTACTTGTCCATTGCTGTCTTATATGAAATGTGAAACAGTCATTTATCAGTAACAGAGTGACATACTAGAACTCAAAGTGTGTATTAATAAAAGTGAACATCCTATTTACCAAGTGAACAACCGATTTGGCCTTAGTAAATCAACTCCATGGTCTCTAGTTACAGCAGACTGAGATTATCGTAAACTGACTTTGTCCATTTGGTTACCAATTTAAGGGGTTGGCTTACACCGCAGTGGTGCAATCTCTTCTGCTCCCCAGTGCTCACATAACATGGTATACTGTATAATGTAAATTCCGAAGCCAAAGATGACCCTTAGGAACAGAGCTGTGTGAACCATAAAATAACGAAGCAGTTGCCTCGGGCCCACCAGGTAAGAGAGGCCCACCATCAGAGAGAGCCCCTTCAATAGTCCTGGATTATTGGGGCAAAGCTCTATGTAAAGTTGGAGGAGTTTAAGAGGAAATGTCCGCTTTCCTAACACAGCTAAGTGGACTGCGAGCGCCAAGCACAGCGCTCGCAGTTCACCTATTCTGCAGCCTTACTTACCAGCTCCACTCGGGCCGTGCATTCCATGGAGCTTCTGACGCCACTTCCAGTTTCCCTCTGGCACAGGGAAACCGGAATTAATATCTTAACTCGAAGAACAAAGCACCCGCCCGTAGTATCACTAGTTGTTTGGCGCAATGGAATGCGCCGCAAAGCAGGTAAAAATCCTGCAAATGAAGCGACTCGTCTGCAATCTCATGACTGCATTGACGTGGCGCTTCCCATTGTGCACTGTGTCCGGCGCCTGAACACAGTGCACTTAAAGGGAATTTTTTTCTATTTTTTTAAGGGCCTTTTTAAAAAAATTATTATTATTATTATTTTTTTTACTGCTGGGGGAGGGGGTCTCACAAACGTTTAAACTTTCTGTCTTCTTGGACAATGAACTTCTGCCTTGCCAAAGTCTATGGTAAACAGATTAAGGTGACTGTTACTATTGTGGGTATAAATTCTAGGGTACAATCCTGACAGTCATTAGAGATGAGGAAGCTACTTGAATGAGTGGAGAAACATCTTCAACCCTACAGAAAAAGTCCAATTAAATGCGACTAATTGTTACTAGGTGTACACTAACAGGTTTTCACAATTGAAGCTAATAATACAGTAATACAACACTAACCATTAAAACAAATCAAGAATATATGATTCACATTGGTGTGCGCAGCCTATGGCATTAGGGTGTACACCCCAAAGCTCAAACACACATGTGTGTGATCTGTACCAATCTCTACCAATCACCCATTGTGCTCATTCAGAAAAGGAAGCGGCCGGTAAATGACAGGGGACGGGGGGAAACTACAGGGGGCACACCCTGGCACACCTCTTGCGCACGCCTATGATGATTTAGAATATAGTTTAGAAATAATATTTTTATATGGTGAGAACATAAATGTGGTAAGAAGCTATTATGTTCCAGGCACCACTTCACGCCTGCTAAATGTTCCTCTGCAGCCTCTACCCTGTTCAGTGGTAGGAAAGTAGAACAGGACCGTGCATGACACCACCAAGGAACAAATGCACAGGTGAATTTACTTGAGAATATGTGGATGATGGTGCCTCAAGGAGGTCACGATGTTGACAGCCAATTAATATCAACCTAGTGTGTTGGGCATTTTCGGATACTGGCATTTATTACCGGATTTTTTACTTACTTTTCAGAGGCAAGCATGTAGTGGGCTCTTGGAGGTTAAATTCTCCACAATGCTAGTAGTGACTAGTTCCAAAGTCTGACAAACCAACTCATAAAGAAATGCTCAGGGAAGTTTAAACAGTTGATGGTTATTATGGTTAGTGTACAAATGACTGAAAAGTTTAGCACTAGCTCCCATACGTAATCATGGAGTGAGGTTGCTGTCTGTGGATGCACTCTTGCTACCTTGGACTGTGCCAACATCTCTGTCTTTGGCATCCTTAGATGGTTTTGCTAGGTCTGCCACCTCTATTGCACTTGGGTGAGAGGACGTCTCCCTTACTCTGCCTGTTCTACATCTCAGAGCCAGTTCTAACTCTCTGGACAGCATTTCCTTTGATTGTTCCTAACCACCATATACTTACAATTTTCTGCCAGAGAACCTCCCACCTCAGAAGACAGAGTTAGCCCACCTCATGTGCTTTATGATTGGGTGACTTCTAGATCAGAAGCATGTATGGGCTTTTAATCTCACATTGTTCACAAAGGTCCCCCAACTTCTTTTCATTGGTTTATGCTGGACTTTCACACAAACCCAAAGGTTTTTTTTTATGGCAACAGCATTAACTTTTTTTTTTTTTTTTTTTTTTACTTCTATATAGGAAAGGCTGAGAACATAAACTCTACTTAGTTTCATCGCTGACTGTCCATTTTTCAGTGGGGGGAGCTAAAAGGGATGTCCTAGTTGTCAATTTAGATCACATGAAGATGCTCAGGGGTACTGAGCACACACATAGTGCTCCCCAGGAAAAATCCTATCATCTATGGCAGTGGTCCCCAACCTTTTTGGCACCAGGGACCGACTGCGTGGGCAATTTATCAGGACAATAGCTGATTGTTCTGGTGTTGGCGTCTCAATCTTCACAGCACTATAGTTGGTATGGTGTCAGAATGATTGGAGCGCATTATTTCTTATATTCCATTGTATTATAAATGAAATAGTTCAACTCACCATAATGCAGAATCAGTGGGAGCCCCGAGTGTGCCACGTCACTTGCCAGTGCCACCAGATGAGGAATGCCACTTGCACGTCACTTGCCAGTGCCACCAGATGAGGAATGCCACTTGCACGTCACCTGCCAGTGCCACCAGATGAGGAATGCCACTTGCCACGTCCCCTGCCAGTGCCATCAGATGAGGAATGCCACTTGCCACGTCACCTGCCAGTGCCACCAGATGAGGAATGCCAATTGCCACGTCACCTACCAGTGCTATAAGATGAGGAATGCCACGTCACCTGCCAGTGCCACCAGATGTGGATTGTCACTGCATTGGTGGCACTGGTTAATTTAGCACAGAGAAAGGCCTCTGTGCAGTGAATGTTCTTGAGTGAGGGCAGGAGAGATGTCATCTCTCTGCTCCTCGCTGCACCTCCGACATTCAGCACGCTATGAGGGCGGAAGAGCGGTAATGCTGGGCAGGCAGAAAGAGATGATGTCATCTCTGCTCGCCAACGTGCTTCTCTCATTCACCGCCCGCCTGCCTCTCTGATCCACTGGGCTCTCTCACCTGCCTCTCACCTGCCTGCCCGCCCGCCCGCCCGCCTTACAATGTCCTGACGCCCGGTGGTTGGAGACCCCTGATCTATGGTTCCAGAGATATGGGGCTCCTTGTGCAGCCTTTCAGAAGCTACATACAGAGCAGCCAGTTTAAATACAAGCTGACCAGTGGGGCCGGTGGAATTTTTTTCGGGGCGCGGCAAACAGTATGCCACCCTACCCCCCCCCCCGAGGGTGGGCGGTCGGTAGCACTTACCCCATCGAAGGCAGCTTCCCCTGCTTGGAGGTCTCCCAGTCTCCTGCTGTTCTCCTGCGCCCCCCCCGTTCTCCGGGTCATCACGATGGCAGCGGCTTCCGTTTCCTCCCTCTGCGGCCAATCTGGAGTCTTCTCTTTTCGGCCAAATGGAAATTGTGTCTCATACCCGCTTCTGATTTGCTGGATTAAGGATCAGTGTTTAAACAGTGAATATTCATTCGCTGTTGTAACACCGTTGGGTGGGATCAGAGCGCATCCTCTGCGACCCGAGCCCATCCGGTTTTGAAGTCTATTAGAGCCTCTGGCTCTAATCAGGTGCTTAAAAAAAACGCTGCTGTAATTCATGCACACGGTGCCATGAAAGGGGCCGGACGCATGGCTGCAGTGGCCATGGATAGATTCATGCTATGAATCTATCCATTGCATATAGATGGGTGGAGTGGAGAGAGGGGGTGGCAACCGGGCTCCCCTAATGGATGGGCCGCCACTGAAGCTGGCACACTCTGTTTGCAGCAGACTGAGAGGATGAGCTCACAGTGACTTCTTGTCAGAGGCATGAGCTCAATAGACAGCTTGGAGCCTTGGACCAATGGCAAAGCATCATTGGCCCAAGCTGTCCCATGAAAATGCTGCAGTGGAGGCTGGCCTCTCACTGCAGTGTCATAGAAGGGGGATGTGTCTAAAAGACAAATGATCCCTTCCAGCCCAGCCCTCTTAACTAGAAGGAAAAAAAACATATGTTTATGGGTATAAGATTTACCCATAATCCCATGTTTTTCTCACACAGTTAAGAGAGAGAATGAGAATCTGCTGCTGATGAAAAGGTACTGGTATAATCAAGCTAAATTATAAATTATCATGCTATATCTTATGACATAATAATTTATTATTTATCTATTTACTGTGAAATTACTGGTTTGAAGTTAATTTGCTGGTTAAGCCACCTGCTTGAGTACAGTTTTTGAAAATATAGTTAATTACCTTAAAACAATATATAATAACCCCAGGGGATAAAATGGTGGTCATTGCAACTTTTTATGTCACATGGTATTTGCGCAGCAATTTTTCAAATGCGTTTTTTGTTTGGAAAGAAACTGTTTCATGAAAAAAAAAAAATAAAGTATATTGTGAAAGATGATGTTACGCCGAGTAAATAAATACCTAACATGTCACGCTTTAAAATTGCGCACGCTTGTGGAATGGCGCCAAACTTCAGTACTTGAAAATCTTCATAGACGATGCTTTATATTTTTTTTACAGGTTACATGTTTAGAATTACAGAGGATGTCTATTGCTAGAATTATTGCTCTCGCTCTAATGTTCACAGCGTATGTAACCTGTGTGTATCTGGCTCTGATACTAGCCAGTGCCTCACAAGCCACTGACCTCACCACATGTCCCTGATCTCTTCATTAGGCAGGGGAACATGTCTCATGCAGCAGGCTCCATTCTGACACCCACTCAGTGACAGACCACAACATGGAATCTTCCATGCTATGCTAAAGAAGCTAGCAAATAGAATTTAACCCTCTTTCCTAGTGTTTCCCTACCGTAGCTTAGTGATTAGCACTTGTGCCCTACAGCACTAGCGTTCTTGGATTGAGTCCCAGTCAGGACACTATCTGCATGGGATTTGCATATTCTCCCTGTTCTCACATGGGTTTTCCTCCCACATTGGTAGGTTAAATGTTTCCTATCTAAACTTGGTCACAGTATGATATTCCAATGAGTACACTCAAAATGCCTGCCTCGTTATCTGCCCCAGCAGCAGATAAAAGTGCTTTTCGAGAGAGACAATGAGAGAGAGAAAGAGGTCCCTTGAGATAATATCATAAGGATGTGGAGGTTCCCTGGGGTGAGGGCAGGGTAAGGGGACTCAACACTACTTTAAGCCGACCATAGAAAGTTAAAA
The DNA here is from genome assembly GCA_028564925.1 of Lithobates sylvaticus. NCBI lineage: Eukaryota > Metazoa > Chordata > Amphibia > Anura > Ranidae > Lithobates > Lithobates sylvaticus. Next base: position 45,851,092 of record CM053028.1, on the reverse strand, counting down.
TCTCAGCTGGTTCAGCAGATATTGGCCAAGATTCAAACCATGCATGGGCAGGCAGATTATACTCAAGCCCAACGCTGTATCGTGGCCTAGGCCAACAAGGCCCAGGCCTAGGGCAGTACTTTGCAGGGGGGCAGCACAGAAAGAGTCCCCGCCAGCTTGCGCTACACTGTTAAGGCCCATACACACGATCGGACTTTTTGACATCCAACATGCAAATTAGCTGTTTTGGACCAACATCCGACCGTGTGTACGCTCCATCGGACCAACTTTTTCCAGGTTTCATCGGACTTTTGTTGGCTGTGCGAACGGACCAAATTTCTGCCAACAAAAGTCCGATGGACCAAAGTCCGACCGTGTGTACACAAAACCAACGGACTTTTGTACAAACCAATGCAGAACCAATGCAAAAGATCAGACAACAATACAGAAGTTGACCAAAGGTGGCGGTAAAGAGCAGAAAAACCAAGTGATTTGGTGAAAGTTGGCTGAAAAAAAGTCCTGCCGTGTGTATGCAATACCAACTTGGGGCCAACGCCCTTTGGACAAAAATCCACAGGAAAGTTGGTCCACGGTCCGATCGTGTGTATGAGGCTTTAGTGTAGCGCCAGTCTTATGGGGAGGACTGGGCTGAAAGGCAAATTAGTCTAGCTCCTCCATAAAGTGGCCGCACTGCTTCCGGTATGCGGGCGGCCGGCATTCCGCAACCGCTTCTAATTTTGACTGTCCTATCATCCTGGACCATAAACCTTCCTCACTGTGCTGCACCGTAGGCATGGTTATATCTTCTTAGTCCTCTCCATAACATTATCAGAAATTATCAGAAATTTTATGAACAAAAATACATTAAATATCAGAAATCAGAACTATAGGCACTTTTTTTTTTCATTTTGGATAGAGTAAGGGAGGGTTAAAGCCCCTGTCAGTTTATTTTCATACCATCCCATTGCTGAGATCTCCCTTCACTTCCTGCCCCATAGCCAAACAGGAAGTGAGAGGAAATCTATGCAAATTAAGGGAATCCATTGCCCCCCCCCCCCAGCCCTCAGAACTAGTGTCCCCACTTGAAAATTTCTAGAAATTTAAACAGCATGGGGTGTGGCCTTGACAGGAAGGGGTGGGTCATATTTAATATTAGGGGGTGAACGAGTTTAGTCAGGCCTAGGGCAGCACAAAACCTAAATAGACTGCTGCTCAAGTCGATCGACTTTTCTTCTCCCAAAAGGGATGGCTCCCTGCCCCCCTCCAGCCAGGAGAACACATTAGCTCCATGGGAGGGATCCCCTCATCAACATGACTTTGCTGATGGGAGGAATTGAGTGATTTACATTTCTGCAACCCACAGCTACAGGAAAGAAAATCGCACCATGTAAAGTAGGCTTTACTTTGTGATTGGTTCTAATCAGAGCTCTTTTTTTTTTATAACTAGGGTTAGAGAATTAATTATGATACACATGACATGATGTGATTGTAGTGCAATTTGCTTATGTACTGCACCTCATCTGCCAAATGATTCTGAATGCTGAGAACTACATTGCATGTAGATGTGCTTTTAGGTTTTGATTCAAAACATATTTTGGCGATAGAAAACCGTAATTGCTTGTTTAGAGCATGGAGCTTATTTACCATTGCTTTAATAAATGATTACATGAATTCTTGTAGATGTTTTCCTGTGTAATTAAGCTTGATGATGGATAATGTCTGCGCCGTGATCTTGAGATAATAAATTACACTGCATTTCTCAAGTGACTGCACACATGCAAGATCTGATGGCAGAATTACAGTGCTGACGGTAATATACTTAGCATGCAAATGCGCAGCTGTCTTCCAAAAATAAGGGCGATCGCAGTAGGATGCACAGATCCAAAGGTGTCAGCTGTTAGGTAGATATTGCATGATGGATGTGATGACTCAAAATACCAAATAGCATCATTTAGCAGGAGACATGGGGGGGTCGTGTCATGTTTGTCAGTTCTGTAACTTAGTAGAAGTTAACCCTAAGTAGATGATATTTGGTTTACTAAAACACTATTGGATCAATTTACAAAGCTAACACACCAGGGTAAGTATACTTATTTGAAAAGAAAATGACAGTTATTTTCAGAGATTTGAAAATAACAGTCACGTAGATTAAATTAGAGAACTTTATTTTTGTGCTAAAGCCTAACAGCTACAAATACTGTAGCTGCTGACTTTTAATATAAGGACACTTAGCCCCCGTACACACGGTCGGAAATTCCGACCACAAAAACCGTCTGATTTGTCCACAACTGGTGTTGCATAGACACGGTCGGACAAAGTTGTCGGAAAATCCGATCATTCCGAACGTGGTGATGTTCGTTGCGTACGACGGAACTACGTAGAGGCTAGTAGCCAATAGCTTTGGTCTTGTAATTTGATCTGAGCATGCGTGGCACTTTGTCCGTCAGAATTCTCTACACACGATCGGAAAAAGTCTGATCTGTCCATCGGCTCCAGGTGCAGGCGCCCAGGGATCCCGCGATGTTGGCACCCGAAGCCGATCTGTCCATCGGCTCCAGGTGCAGGCGCCAGTGTTCTGTCAGAATAGGCGACCCGTCAGATTAGGCAACGGAAGAGCTGAATACTTACTGCACATGCGTAGCAGGTGGCAGAACACCTGCAGTCAGAATGTGGTGGCGGACATGTTACTACACCCAGTTACGTCTTGAATTTAACAGTCATTTTAGCAATAAACTGAGCGGATATAATAACTATAGTATATTGACAACTGTGAGGCAGTTTTGAATATTACATTTTGAAAGAAACTGGACGCCAGCAGTAGAAAGGTGGCGGAGACCATGTTGGTACACCCTGCACTAGTCAGCGCTAAATCTTTAGGCTTTGAAAATGTAACATGAAAACAGAATGACAGATGTCAATATACTATATTGATTTATATACGCTCACTTTATTCGTTAATTGACTGTGAAATTCAAGACGTAGCTGGGTGTAGTAAAATATCCGCTGGCGCCATATGACTGCAGGTGTTCTGCCAGAGTACAAAACCTGCACATGTGCAGTAAGTATTCATCTGACGTAACATCACTTCCATTACCTAATCTGACAGCTCGCCTATTTGGGTTTTATCATGCTCTACTACAGGGGTCTTCAAACTATGGCCCTCCAGTTGTTCAGGAACTACAGTTCCCATCATGCCTAGTCATGTCTGTGAATGTCAGAACTTTACAAGGTCTCATGGGACGTGTAGTTCTGCAACAGCTGGAGGGCCGTAGTTTGAAGATCCCTGCTCTACTATTTCCAATAATAACGACCATTCATCTTTTATTGACTTCTAAATGGATACTGGGCGCTCCTTTTACCTATCCTCACAAGTTTATCAGGAAATGACCTTGAGGCCGTACCCAGAGTTAGCAGCCCAATCCCTCAAAAGAGCTTCTGCCGAGTTGGGCTGGATTCACCAGAAGGGAACTTCCCCAACATGCCCAACCTTCACTCACTCACAGACCCTTAACCAAGCAAGTCAGTCCAGCGTGGTCTTCCACCTCTAAGAGGTCGCCTATTCTGACAGAACACCGGCATCTTCACTAAGGGAAACAGGAAGTGAAGCCTTGCAGCTTTCTAGCCTGTTTTCTACTGCGCATGAGCGTATCGCTCTGTGCTTTCTGAATAGTCCCGCTGTCTTCTGGGACCTGTGTGTCTCCCAGAAGGCAGCGGGGGAAAGAGGAGGGGCCGTAAATTGCACCGATTGCAGCGATCTTATCTGAAAGTGGGAGCGGGTACCTGGTTTTGACAGGTATCTGCCCCCCCCCCCGAAAGGTGACAAATGTGGCAGTGGGGGGGGGGAGCGGAAGCAAGCAAGTGTAGCTTCCCCTTTTGGGTGGAGCTCCACTTTAAGAGAGGTATGGACTCCACAGAGAGAGATATCATTTTGCCCCCCCCTGTACAAATCATTATAAGACCTCATCTGGAATATGCATTTCAGTTTTGGGCACCACTTCACAAAAAGGATATCAGGGAACTTGAGAAAGTGCAGAGAAGAGCAACCAAACAGATAAGAGGCATGGAGGAGCTCAGCTATGAGGAAAGATTAGAGGAACAAAATGTATTCTCTCTTGTGAAGAGGAGAATAAGGGGGGACAAGGTCAACATATATAAATACATAAGGGGTCCATATAGTGAAACTTGGTGTTGAGTTATTCACTTGAAGGTTATCACAGAGGACAAGGGGGCACTCTTTACACCTGGAGGGAAAGAGATATTTTATCTCAAAATACGGAAAGGTTTTTCACAGTAAGAGCTGTGAAAATGTGGAATAGACTCCCTCTAGAGGTGATTCTGTCCAACTCAGTAGATTGCTTTAAAAAGGCCTGGATTATTTCCTAAACATATATAATATAACTTGGCACTAATATTTATAGGTAAAATTGATCCAGGAAACATCCGACTACCTCTTGGGGGATCAGAAAGGATTTTTTTTCCCCTGCTGTAAGCAAATTGGTTCATCCTTTTCTGGGGTTTTTTGCCTTCCTCTGGATCAATTGTGGGTATAGGATTGTGTATGTAGCCCCCTGTTCCTTAAAATGGGGCTGTAGTGTAAACTTAGTTTTTGGCTGAGCTGTAAACAGCTCAGATTTGATTGTATAGTTTATTTGGTTCTGTTCTAAACTCAACTGAGTTGTGCATTTCTCACTATTGCCAGTAGGTGTCACTGGTTACCACAGGCCAGTATGAGAATTACAACTAGGTTGAGCTATGTAATGAATATTCTTTCTCCAGAACAGCCCAGTAGGAGGTTCCTGGCCGCTGTGCATTCTGGGAAGGGGATATTTATTGGGCAGAGCCATGTGCTCTTGGATCATTCATTACCTCGGGGCCCTCCTGGCCTGAGGGTGTGTTACTACACGTTCTGCAAGTAGGCCCAGAAGCCTGTCTGGGGCCTACTAATCCTATGGTGGTCCTTAGGCTGTCTTGCCTGTGTGGAAGAAGCCGAACCAAGCTGAGGAGATCCAGGGGAGGACCCTTGCTGGAGAGAGCCAGGATGAAGGCTGGTCTCTCAGGAGGGCCTGGTGACTCGTTTGGAGGACGCACCTATATCTAAACCACTCTTGCAGTGTTGCCGGATGTCTTAAAGTTTCTGACACTGTGAAGCTGAACCCTATTCTACAATCTAAACGTGGTAACTAGCTCATGGCTGCTAAGTCTGTGAGAGAGACTTATCCAAGAGTGCTACTGGCTGTGAAGTCTGTGAGAGAGGCTTGTCCAGAAATTCTACCAGCTGCTAGGTCTGTGTGAGGGACCTGTCCAGGTATTCAAGATGTGCTAAATGAGAAAGCTGTTTTACCTTTGAATTCAAGGAGTCTTTAAGTGATCTGCAAACGGTATCTGAAACCTCCCCTAACCCTCTCTCCTACTACTTATTTCAAGTTCCTTATTAAAGCATTGAAAAATATATAAAGTGACTGGCACCCAAATTCTGTTCTAACTTACTATTATAGCCATGGACTGTAAGCTTGCCCCCTGGCTCTGGAGGTATCCCCTTCCTCCCAGTAGACCCAGGGGGGCGCTACATGTATATGAGATTGTATAATTTTTTCTCCCCTTTTGTTGGTTGA
>CM053028.1:45833079-45845182 GCA_028564925.1 Lithobates sylvaticus | reverse complement strand
TGGAGAATTAACATTCGTGATGCGGCAAATTATGAAATTTCCAAACGCAGCGCACAATTCTCTTCTTCTTTAAAGGGATAATAATGAAGCTGCTTTGCTGGTGATACTAATGGAGTTATTGCAAAACTAATTTTCAAATGCTTTTTTTTTTTTAATGATATCCAGAATAATATTATCATGCTTTTTTTTTTTTTTATTATTTGGGCAAGTTACCATTATCCCGTAGTTTTTAAGATCAAAGATACAACTATGTTGGTGTCCCTTGTCAATTTTACATTGTATTTTTTAAAATGTAACTGCCGACTCCCAAACTGTCATTTGAAGTAAAACACATAGCCAAGTATTATTCTCCACAATTTTTTTATTGTGCATTAAAAAAAGAAAACAAATAAAATTAGACATGCTATCTGCCAATAGAACTTAACCAAAAAGTGCATTCTATGCATCCAAAATATATAGAAAATATACCAAATCAAATCATTATTCAACCAAAAAAATAATGTCAAAGCAATAACTCCAAGGCCATAAAAATAACACGTTATCTCCTCCGATTCCGCAACATGTCTGGTTGACCAACGGCCGTTCAGAAAACAAACTGAAAAGCGCAAACTGAAAAGCGCAAAATGAAAAGTGCGAAATGAAAAGTGTGAAATGAAAAGTGCGAAATGAAAAGTGCGAAATGAAAAGTGCAAAATGAAAAGTGCGAAATGAGAAGTGTGAAATGAAAAGCGCAAATCAACACTCACCAAACTTCTACTAACATGACATTAGCAGAAGGAGCCCAAATGGTGGTGTTAAAGACCTGAAAAACAACGTAGTACGTCTAGTACGTCACTACGTTCGTAATTGTTGGCCAACAATTGTGTAATTGTGTGTATGCAAGACAAGTTTGGGCCAATGCCCTTCGGACAAAATTCCACCCTTATGTTGTCGGAATGTCCGGTCGTGTGTATGAGGCATTACCCCCCATTCTTATTCTGCTGCCCACGTTTTACCAGACAGGAGGTGAGGGGGGGCTCTCTAAGGCCCCTTTCACACTGGGGCGGGAGCCGTGGTGACGGTAAAGCAGCTCTATATTAAGCGCTGCTTTACCTTCGTTTTAGCCGCGGGATTCAGCCGCTTGCGTTGCGGTTTTACCCCCCGCGAGTGGCTGAAAAAGGGCCATAGCGGCGCTTTGCGGCGGTATTGCCGCGGTATCGGCGCTTTGTGGCGGTATTGCCGCGGTATTACCGCGGTGTCCCATTGATTTTAATGGGTAGGAGCGGTGAATACACCGCTCCTATACCGCTCTAAAGATGCTGCTAGCAGGACATTTTTTACGGTCCTGCTAGCGCACCGCTCCAGTGTGAAAGCCCGCATGCTTTCACACTGGAGTGAATGGGGCCAGTTTTTTCAGGCGGAGTACAGGCGATATTTTTAGCGCTGTATCGCCTGAAAACCGCCCCAGTGTGAAAGGGGCCTTACAGTGAAAAAGGACAAAAAAATAACACATTTTCTTTAGAAGAGTAGGGGATAGCTAGAACCCCTTTCAGGTGTTTATTTCTGTTTGTCCCCTTGTTACAGATTTTCCATCACTTCCGTCTGGCGAAACCATTGTCAACAGAGTTCCGGATAGCAGTATAAAGCCAATGTGGGCTCAAATCCTTCCTCCCTCTATCAAAAATTTGAAATAATATCTTTTTCTTATATACTAATAAAATACTTTAATAATATACTAATAATCTATTTTTAACATTCATTTTTACAAAAGCTCTTTGCCTGATATACAGTATAATTGTCAACCAACAGTAGCACATTATTATATATACACTTTTACATCTTTTTAATTTTTAATAACAGGTACACTTTTTAGGTGTTACCTATTATTGGCGCAGAATCCAATAACGACAATTTTTATTTATCAGCATCTCTACAATGATAATCCTACACAGCAAACATCCGTGCAGTGTGGTCTTTGCATTAACTTAAAACTTTTTTGGCTTCTGTAAAAATAGCCCTTGAAATTAAATTAGAAAATGCTGTTAGGCCAATGGGGCAGAATTTCCCTTCCTTCCTATTTTCTCATTCCACAATCTATCACCTAATTAGGACCAGTGAGGGATCATCTTCAATGGATTAACCTTCGCTAAATTGTTCGCATTCAACATATGCCCTTTTGATTAACTTGAGCCTGGACGGCTGCCTGCGGTCCACCCACCATGTAACTCTACACGCTTAATTAATTTCAGATGAAGAGCAAATAGAATACACTGAGTGCTCCAATTAATAAACATATACAGTCTAGGAGATTTAAGGTTAAATAGTAGTTTAATTCTCATTTGATTGCTCCTAAAGAACGACTGCCAAAAAGGTATAATGTTTGGGGCTTTGCAATATTTAAAATAAAAGTCATTGCAAAAGAAACATAATGATCTATTACATTAGTAGCACTCTAGGGACAGTAATATATAAAAAAATCCCATATATAAAACATACAAGAATGAAAATAAAAATAAAAATGAGCCGCAAACAGTTTCTTTATTTCTGCGCTTTTAAGAAATAAAAAAGGAATGTATCAGATCACTTGTTTTAAAAAGTCATTCCGAAATGTAAAACACAATTTATCTTGTATTATAAAGCTATTTACTACAATATATATTGTAAATGTGCATAAATGATCTGGTGATTTCCCATAATTGGGGATTTTTCTACTTTGTAAACATTGACATTATAAGCTAGTTCAGTTCCAGAATAAGCAAAAAGAATAATGCTTTTAGAACAATCTATGTTTAGTCGACCTATATTATGCTTTTTCTGCCTTTTAAGTTATATATTTGACTGCAGTTGGATTGTGGAAGATCTCACATCTTTGAAACCCTGTACATGTTTCTTCCCTTAACACAATCTCCAATTTGATTCAGTTTTTAATATCAACTTCTTATTGCTTTTAAACACCAAAGACATATAAAAATATACTGGAAAAAAATATTCCATTCAGTTTTGTAGCATTTTTTTCATTATCATCTTTCCTTTACTAACATCCTTAACCGCTTCTGCCCCAGAAGATTTTACCCCCTTCCTGACCAGAGCACTTTTTGCGATTCAGCACTGCGTCGCTTTAACTGACAATTGTGAGGTCATGCAACGTTGTACCCAAACAAAATTGATGTCCTTTTTCCCCACAAATAGAGCTTTCTTTTGGTGGTATTTGATCATCTCTGTGGTTTTTATTTTTTGCGCTATAAACAAAAAAAAGAGCACCAATTTTGAAAAAAACACAATATTTTGTACTTTTTGCTATAATAAATAACCCCAATTTTTTTTAAAAAAAAGCTAATTCTTTCTCAGTTTAGGTCGATATGTATTCTTCTACATATTTTTGGTAATAAAAATCGCAATAAGCGTATATTGATTAGTTTGCGCAAAAGTGATATCGTCTACAAAATAGGGGATAGATTTATAGCATTTTTATTATTATTATTTTTTTTTAATAGTAATGGCGGTGATCATCAATTTTTATTGACACATTTTTGGGATCTGCGATTTGTATCATGACTGCGACATTATGGCGGACACATCGGACACTTTTGACAAATTTTTGGGACAATTGGCAATAATGCAGCGATCAGTGCTATAAAAATGCATTGACTACTGTAAAAATGTCACTGACAGTGAAGGGTTAACACTAGGGGGCGATCAAGGGGGTTAATTTTGTTCCCTAGGTGTGTTCTAACTGAAAGGGGGGGGACTGACTAGGGGAGATGACAGATCGCTGTTCATACTTTGTATGAACAGAAGATCTGTCACTTCTCCCCTCAGAGGGGGAGCCCGGCGGTCATCAAAAGGGCCGGGCCCTCGCATCGGCTCCAGGGGCGAGCTGCGGGAGCGCGCCCCTAGTGGCCACCAGATATCCCGGTTCTCGCTGTGTTACAAACGATCATAGGAGCACTCACATCGGCTTCAGGGGCGAGCTACCAGTGCGCATGTGTCCCTAGGGGCCACCAGAGGGAGCGACGTAACATAACTGCGATTCGCCTGCCGGTGCCATTCTGCCGCAGTAGTACTGCGGCGGCTGGTCGGCAAGCGGTAGTGTTATTAAACCCAGGACCTTACATTCACTATATCTGGTCTCCCACAGTACACAGGACATGGAAATGCAATTATTTTAGTAAAAATAAACTGCTAACTACCTTTTCTCATCAGCAGTATAAAGCAGTCTTATGACTGCTATCAGTGTCGGGTTAAAGCTTGTAGGAGTTTTTTTTCCCCTATGACTGTCCTATAAAGGCTGCATGACTCCCGATTTTCTGTCCAGACAGTGCTGATTGGACCTGCGTTGATCACATGCACCCTCCCCCCAAAAAACAAAAAAAACAAAACTCTAGCAATTCACACTAAACTGATCATGTGCAGAGTGTCTCCAAGGTTCTTTACAATCAGCAGATGGATTGGGACAGTAAAAGGAGGGGAGGATCAGAGAAAACAAGATCAAACAGCCTTTTTACACAATGCAAAGGATTAACCCCTTCCATAGTAAGTAAGGATAAGTTCACCTTTTAGAAAAAAAATAATAATTGCACGCTTTTTTGCAGGTAAAAAAATTTACATTTATTATTTTTTCCTTTTGGGAGCATGAACTTATCTTTTAGGAATTTGAATAATACACTTGTTATGACAATGGAATTTTAATCCAGAGTGGCTATTGTCCTACAGGAGGCATTCATAAAGTAAATACAACACAAAACAGCAGGTAGGCTGCAGTTCTAAGCAACTTTTCATAATGTTTTACCATTTGCACTGAAATTCAATGGTTAATAAAAGTCAACATCCAGTCTAGAATCCTTCTTCAGATTCCTGTTTACTAATATATGGTACCCAACTCACAAAGTTATACACAAAACATTGGGAGTCGTTCTCTCAGCAATCATGGATGGGAGAGAGCAGCCCGGATGTTTAGAGCGCAGTGCGGGGAACACAGCGATATTTGCTTTCATTTCACATTGCCGCGTTCCCCGCCGCTCGCTGTCAGATACAGCCCTGCCCCCTGGATCCGGGACATTGATAGACAGATCACACATCCAATCCCGGGCCAGGTGATCTGTCAATCAATGTTCCCTGGCCAGGGGGCGGGGCTGTATATGAAGTTGAGCTGCAGGAACACAGCAATTGAAATGAAAGCTAATATCGCTGTGTTCCCTGGCTGCGCTCTGAACATCCGGGCCGCTCTCCTGTTGCTCTCCTCCCCTACACAGGTAGGCTGCATGGTGGGCACAAGCTACATGGTGGGCACAGGGTTGATGGTGGGCACATGCTGCATGGTGGATGGTGGGCACAGGCTGCATGGTGGGCACAGGCTGCATGGTGGGCACAGGCTGCATGGTGGACATAGGCTGCATGGTGGATGGTGGACACAGGCTGCATGGTGAGCACAGGCTGCATGGTGGATAGTGGGTGCAGGCTGCATGGTGGACATAGGCTGCATGGTGGATGGTGGACACAGGCTGCATGGTGGGCACAGGCTGCATGGTGGATGGTGGGTGCAGGCTGCATGGTGGGCACCGGCTGCATGGTGCATGGTGGGCACAGGCTGCATGGTGGGTACAGGCTGCATGGTGGGCACATGGTGCATGGTGAATGGTGGGTACAGGCTGTATGGTGCATGGTGGGCACAGGCTGTATAGTGCATGGTGGACACAGGCTGCATGGTGCATAGTGGACACAGGATGCATGGTGGACACAGGCTGCATTGGTGGCACAGGCAGGCTGCATTGGTGGGCACAGGCTGCATTGGTGGGCACAGGCAGCTTGCATTGGTGGGCACAGGCAGCTTGCATTGGTGGACACAGGCATGCTGCATTGGTGGGCACAGGCATGCTGCATTGGTGGGCACAGGCAGCTTGCATTTGTGGGCATGGATAAAGTTGTTGTTAATATTTTTTTTATAACTTAATTCTGCATAAAACATTTAAGTGTCATTAAATTAGATAATTTATGAGGGCGTGTTTATGGGCAGGGTGGGCGTGTTTATGGGTGGGGTGGGCCGTGTTGTGGGGCGGGGTTGGGTGGGGCAACTGGTGGCGAGTTACCCTTGAGGCCTGGCTAGTAGCCAGGACTCAAGGAATTTCAGGACTTGAAATTTTGAGCCCTGTCTATATATATATACATTATTTACCTTTAATAGGGAAGTCAGAAACAATAAGCGCACTGACTTCCTACTTACAAAGCATACCTAGACATATTTATATTATATATTTTATATATATATATATATATATATATATGTATATATCATTTTTTTTTCTTTTTCTATATTTCTTTTGCCTTTCTAGTTGTTTTTTATGGGCAGTTCCTATTGCTTTGAAAAGATGGCAATTTGAAGTTTATGTGCCTTCATATACTATGCAGATCTTTAACTCTTTGTTAGGAACAACAATGGGAGAGATTTTCTAAAACCTGTGCACTCAGAATCTGGTGGAACTGTGCATGATAGCCAATCAGCTTCTAACCTCAAAGTATAACCTTGTTCAGTTATACTTTGGAAATGGTAGGCCACGCCCTTACGCGTTTCGTCACTTCCGACTTCAACAGAGGGCGCCCTCTGTTGAAGTCGGAAGTGACGAAACGCGTAAGAACATGGCATACACAACGTTGATCGGAAGTTGTCGTCTTGCGTTCCACCGCCGCCATACCGCCACCCGGAAGTCCAGTGTGTGTCTCCACAGGCACACATCACACGGAAAGGAAGTGCAGGGGCTAAGGCTGTTGCTATACCAACATAAACGCAAGTCACCAACACATGCTAAGTTGAAAGATAATTTGAATGTACGCTGCTAAGCTTTTGGGGCTGTCTTTTGGGAATATGTGTTATGCTTTTTATTAAATAAACAGAATTACGCTATGTGCAATATTCTATTTTGTTTTTATGGCGAGCTTTTTTTGGAGATAAATTTTCCCCTGGACCCCTGATGCTGTTGTCCCCTTGGTGATGCTGATATCTGGCTGGTTTTAACCCCGTCGTAGCAAAGGAGTAGTGGGAGCAGATTAATATACCTTGATGATACATATATGACAGGCGTGTTTTATCTTGATTTCTGGTGAGTTTGAACCCCTATGGGGAGTGTGCCTCATATGGTGAAAAGTCACATGGGATGATACAGTGCCAGAATATACCACAGAAGAAGTCACTTTGATGTATTAAACGAACTGTTCACTCACTATTACTCCTGCACCCAAGGAACGATTTATCTATTCACCTTCACGATTGAGGACTTATTTTATATCCACATTTGTTGTGTTATATTTTAATGGTCCTAATGAGATAAACTGTTTTTAGCGCTGTTTTTAGTATACTATTTCTAACGAACACTGCAGTCTGGAATTTTATGCTATCTATTTTTATATATCCTTTATTTTTAAAACGGCTGCTTTTATATATATATTTATTTATTTATATATATATATATTTAATTTATTGATGCTACTTCCTGTCTAGTTGTACTAGAAACTGTATAGTTCACATCAGGCGCTGAGCAGTGTACAGCAGGCCCTTCAGATACACTCTTTATATGATAATGAGATCTGCCAGCACAGTACAGGCAAGGTTAAATAAGTAAAAAGCACTTTAAACAGTAAGCGGATAATTTTTTAAGTTTTGTTATGATACGTGAATGGGAGTATGTAACAAATATAAAGTAGATGTTATTCCAATTTGGTTGCTAAAGTGGAAATACGCTTTAAGTTACTGATGGCATTGGGGCTGATTCAGTCAAAATGCAGAAAGGAAAATGAGCAAATAATTAAGGCTGTTGTCCACAGCAACCAATCATAATTCTTGACAAATGTTTCCATAAAGAGAAAAAGAAACCGGATAGGTTGGTTTTGGCAGCATTCCAATTTATCTTCAGTCTCTTTCCTCCAGTTATAATTCTGCATTGTTCCAGTTATCAGTCAATGGGTGTATACATAACCATCTAAATCTTGAAATAGTTTTATATAACCAGGAGCCTGCATGAGAAAACTTTTATTTCTTCAAACAAAAAATTAATAACCCCTTATATGATGCAAAGCCACATTTCAGGAATAGTATGTGCTTCTGAGGATCCAAACTACACTACAATAGCCCTGGTTCACATTGATGCTACTTTGAAATCGCGCTACTTCACTTGAAGTAGCACAATTTCAAAGTAGCAAGGTCAGCGCCATTTCAGGTGCTACTTGATAGACATCTGTGTGGCTTCATGCATAGATGTCTATTGAAGTCGCACCTGAAATCGGCAAAAGTAGTGCAGAAACTACTTTCGCAAATCGGTGCGGCAAAATCGGTGTCGTGCCAATTGGAACAGTGCCATTGCCTCCAATAGGCTGCGAATTGTCATGCGATTTGATCTCTCAAATATCACGACAAAACGCTCCAATGTGAACCTAGGCTTAAGGTTATTAGTTCAAGATCATTCAGATAGCTTCAAATAAGCCTCCCCTCATTTCCGATCTCAAATACAAATCAGTTTTCTCAAAGATATGAAGCTAAACTCCAGGCAAACAATTAAATACAAAGATTAAATGAAGACATGGGAGCTGCTTCACCTGCCAATAGGATTTGTATTTCTGTCCATCCAGTTCTGAAATGTACGCAACTCTTCAAAACAGTAATGCCCCGTACACACGGTCTGACTTTCCGACGGAAAATGTGAGATCGGAGCTTGTTGTCGGAAATTCTGACAGTGTGTAGGCTCCATCGGACAGTTTCCATCGGAATTTCCATCGCACAAAATTTGAGATCTGGTTCTAAAATTTTCTGACAACAAAATCCTTTGTCGGAAATTCCGACCGTGTGTACACAATTCCGATCGTGTGTGTACACAATTCCGATGCACAAAGTTCCACGCATGCTCGGAATCAAGCAGAAGAGCCGCACTGGCTATTGAACTTCATTTTTATCGGCTCCTCGTACGTGTTGTACGTCACCGCGTTCTTGATGTTCGGAATTTCCGACCAACTTTGTGTGACCGTGTGTATGCAAGACAAGTTTGAGCCAACATCCGTCTGAAAAAATCCATGGATTTTGTTGTCGTAATGTCTGATCAATGTCCGATCGTGTGTACGCGGCATAAGACTGGCCTGGCATTGGAGGAGACATCATCTACCTCTGTTGCAGTTTCACTTCACTTCCAGGTTTCCTTCCCACCCCCACCCTGTAACTGGAGAAGAGAAAGCAGACAGATAAGCTCATCCTTGCTCTCTCCTCTTACTACCATGCTACTTGTTAGCACATGATTACTGCAACGTAACTGATTGGCTCCTTGTGCTGCTTGTTCGCTCTCTTCTCTGAGCTCTGCTGTACAGGGACCTCAAGATACCACATTCAATTCAGGTACACAGACTGCTTACACTAAAGACATATTTAAAGTGGCATTCTGAGCTTAACCCTAACTACTTTTAAAAATTGCCCCCCACCCCTTTCTAACACCTATGCTTACTAACCTATGTAAGAAAGATGTATATACTTACCAGGGACATGCAGTCAGGTGAGGCAGGTGACTTTGCAGGTCATAGCTCGTTGACCAGGGGTCACAGAGACCCTAAATGCTGAAGTCCTACCCCACCACTGGTCAAAATGTTGGGCTCAATGGACAGCTTGGAGTCTTGGACCAATGGTAAAGTACCATTGGCCCAAGCTGTCCAATAAAAATGCTGCAGTGGAGGCACGCCTCTCACTGCAGTGACATAGACTAAAAGACAAATGCTCCCTTCCAACCCAGCCCTCCTAAATAGAAGGAAAAAACATGTGTTTATGTGTATAAGATTTACCCATAATCCCATGTTTTTCTCACACAGTTAAGAGGAAGAATGAGAATCTTCTGCTGCTGAAAAGGTACAAGCTAAATCATGTATTATTATGCTTTATGTTATAACATAATCATTTATTATTTATCTATTTACTGTGAAATTACTGGTTGGAAGTTATGACTATGAACTTCAGTAATTTGTCCATTAAGCCACCTGCTTGAGTACAGTTTGTAAAAATATAGTAAATTACCTAAAAACAATATATAATAATTATTTGTATATTACTTACTTATGGTAATTAACCACTTGCCATTCAGGTCAATTCTGACACTTCTCTCCTGCATGTAATAATCTTAATTTTTTTTTGCTAGAAAATTACTCAGAACCCCCAAACATTATATATATCGTTTTAGCAGACAACCCAGGGAATAAAATGGTGGATGTTGCATCTTTTTATGTTACACGGTATTTGCGCAGCAATTTTTCAACACATTTTTTTTCACACATTTTTTTTTTGGAAAGAAACTGTTGCATGAATAAAAAAACAAACAAAAAAAAACACTAAAGTTAGCCAGATTTTTTTGTATAATGTGAAAGATGATGTTACGCCAAGTAAATAGATACCTAACATGTCACGCTTTAAAGTTGTGCACACTTGTGGAATGGTGCCAAACTTTAGTACTTAAAAATCTCTATAGGCTACGCTTTAAAACATTTTACAGGTTACATGTTTAGCGTTACAGAGGAGGTCTAGTCCTAGAATTATTGCTCTCGCTCTAACGATCGCGGCTTATGTAACCTGTGTGTATCTGGCTCTGATACTAGCCAGTGCCTCACCAGCCACTGACCTCACCACACGTCCCTGATACTTACCTATTTTCAGGCCAGCCAGCAGCGCTGCATGGATGAGGAGATAGCATTCCGAGAAGGACTAGTAAAGCCTGAAATGTCACCCCCTAGGCTTCAATGGCCCATTTGTTGTCTGTGCTCACTCCTCTCCCCTGCAGCTGGCCGACACGGGAGCCTGATCATGTGACCGGAGCGGCGAGGGCTAAAAATAGGTAAGAGGCGAGTGGGGACCGTTTTAAGGTTAATTCCAGAATTCCACTTTAAGAATGCATTGATTATTACAGACTGTGAACCCATACAAAGACTACGGATGCTCAATCCTCATCCACTAACAACCACTTGGATTGCAGCCAGGGAAAGGCTTGATAGATACAGGCAAAGGAAAAAGCATGCTCCAGAGTGCCGCACATCTCACAAAACCCTGTGTGAATGGTAAGGGCAGCTTCAAGCAGCCTCAACCCAGGCTCCATCCAGGCCACACACCTCAACGCATTTCACCCCACCCATGGAGCTTAGTCATGGAGGTCGTAGCCTGGACAGAGTCTGGGTTGAGGCTGCTTGAAGCTGCTCTTACCATTCACACAGTGTTTTGTGAGATGTGCGGCAATCGGGACCACCCTTTTTCCTTTCCTGATTAATAAAGAGTTGCATTCATTTGTGTTCAATCATTGCTTCACATTACATGAAAAGTGTGTGACCAATTGTATCCGAATGCTTTGGAAATCAAACGCTTCATGTAAATTTGTTATAAAAGCACTACAAATTTTAATTATAAATTGTCTGTAGAACCATCAAGAGATGCAAAAAGAAAATCTATACCAACCAATGTACATCATCATCCTACAAATATGAATGGCCTATCATTGTGCTGCCTGTTATCCATCTAACAAGGGATAGCAAATGTTTCTTATTATAAGCTGAATATGTATTGGCTAATTTCTTTTTTTTTATTTGGTACGCAGTTCGGAGGGTATATTTAAGCTTAGTTTTGACATTATAGGATATCCAAAGAAACAAAAAAAGGGGGGAAAAAGAGACCACTAGGTGGGACTTTCAAGGTAGATTGGACCACAATGTTTAGAAAAAGTCATATTTAATTGTACAATACTGTACAATAAAATATGACTATTTATAAACATTGTGGCCCAATCTGCCTTAAAAGTCCGACCTAGTGGTCCTTTTTTCCCCCATGTTTTTGTTTAAAGTTATATTTATGGTTGTGGCAAGGGAGGGAGCTTAATAGTCATATCAGGATATCCAAAGACTAATGGGTATGGCCCATTTTATTAGGAAGGCTTAAGGTGACCCTGTTGCTTTAGCAAATATAGGAAACCATACCTGTCGATCTTTAAATACTTGCCGTTCCTGCTGCCTGCAATGCTTTCTTAGCCATGGACATAAACAGTCAAGCCACCAGTGAAGCCAGTAAAAAATGATTGTTCAGAGTAAATTGCTCAGAAAGTATTGAAGCCAAGACAGCCAAGAAACT
>CM053028.1:45709796-45832631 GCA_028564925.1 Lithobates sylvaticus | reverse complement strand
GTCCGAAGTCTACTGCGCATGCGCAGCGCATGCGCAGTCCTGATCCAGAAGATTTTCGGAAATTGTCGGACGATGAGCGGCGCCTGCGTCGTGAGTCGAGGAGAAGCCCCCACCATCCAAGCGGACATAGGGTTAGTCAAATTGAGAGGGCCCCTCGCGGGCTCGCTTCGCTCGCCACGCATCGGCACGGCCTCGCTGCGCTCGGCACTTTTATATTCTAACTCTATGTCCACTGGGATGGTGGGGCTTGAAAGTGGACTCACGGCGCAGGCGCCGTTCATCCTCGGCAATTTTCGGAATATGGGCGTCCTGTGTACTGCGCATGCGCAGTACACCTCGGACACTTGGTGATGGGGGACGGATAGTGATACAACACCGGGTCAGTGTTGTGCGGCCGCGCACCGCGCTGTAACACGGTCCCGCCCCCTAGACCGGCTGTGTGATAGGTGGAACACTGATTTCTAGATACTATCACACGAGCCGTTCTAGGGGGGCGGGACCGTGTTACAGCGCGGTGCGCGGCCGCACAACACTGACCCGGCCAGCTCCGAGATTACAGGCGCATGAGAGTGGGGACAGGGGAGCACTGTAGCGGCCCCAGGGCAGGCAGCCTACCGGGAAATATCCCGGTATCCCGGTAGGCCAGTCCGGCCCTGCCAATGCCATATAACAGTAAGCTAAAACTTGATTTATAGCTGCCTTCTTCATTGCTATTTGTACCATTAGAACAGAACAAACCTGAAAGAACTTCAAAACAAATGTAATCTTCAGGAGATAATGGAGCATTCATGGGCCTGTTGCTTGGTATGACGATGTTACTGTATTGAAAGAAAGGGTACAGGACAGGCTCAGATCTGGAGAGATAAGGAGGTGAGGGGGGGGGGGGGGGGGGGGGCATAGATCATTCATAAATAGACAGAGCTGCTGAAACAGTTACTTTTACAATTTCAGCACTTTTGAAATTTAAAAATGATTTGTTCCACAGTATCCGCAGCTATGGATGTCTGTTAAGAATGTATAAATACTTTACTTGAATGTCCAAAGCCATGCCACAGATACGCTTTAACTACTTGACCTTCGGACGGTTTTATCCCTTCATGACCAGATCATTTTTTGCTATTCAGCACTGCGCTACTTTAACTGGCAATTGCTACACCGCACTGAAATTAAATTTATATACTTTTTCCACAAAAATAGAGCTTTTGGTGGCATTTGATCACCACTGGGTTTTTCATTTTTATTATATAAAAATTATTATATATATATATTATATTTTTTATGTTATTATATAAACAAAAAATATTTTTTTTTTAAACCCCCCTCCCCCAAAATGTACTTTCTGTCATAAAACATACCCAATAAAACATTTAAAAGAATCTTCATCAATTTAGGCCAAAATGTATTCTGCTACATGTTTGGTTAAAAAAAAAACTGCAAGTCTATATTAATTGGTTTGTATGAAAGTTAGAGCATCTACAAATGATGATATATATATATATATATAAATATATATATACCGTATTTATCGGCGTATAACACGCACTTTTTTCCCCTTAAAATCAGGGGAAAATCGTGGGTGCGTGTTATACGCCGATACCCGCCGATCTCCCGCTGATTTTCTCTTTAGGGGAGCGAGCGGAGCCGATATTTTCCGAAAGCCGCGTGTATTTTCGGCTATTTTCGGCTCCTCTCGCAGTCCCGCCCCTGTCTGCGAGCAGAGCCGAGACTAGCCGAACTCGGATTTCTGTATGTTGTCAGCGCTCGGCTCCTCTCGCAATCAGTGGAGGTGGGCGGGACTGCGAGAGGAGCCGAAAATACACGCGGCTTTCGATATGTCACGCGGCGCTCGTCCTCCCCACTCAGCGCCAATTTTAAATGGGCAACGCTGCAAATGTACTGGGCAAGCCTGCAAAGGCACTGGGCAAGGCTGCACTGGGCAAGGCTGCACTGGGCAAGGCTGCAATAGCACTGGACAAGGCTGCACTTTGCAAGGCTGCAAAGGCACTGGACAAGGCTGCACTGGGCAAGGCTGCAAAGGCACTGGGCAAGGCTGCACTGGGCAAAGCTGCAAGGATGGACAAGGCTGCACTGGGCAAGGATGGACAAGGCTGCAAGGATGGACAAGGCTGCAGATGGACACTGGACAAGGCTGCAATGATGGGCATATAAATGTAAGTTTTTTTCCTTAAACTTCCCTCCTTAAAGTTTTTTTCCTTAATATTCCCTCCTAAACTTGGGGTGCGTGTTATACGCCGGCGCGTGTTATACGCCGATAAATATGGTATATATATATATATATATATATATATATATTAGAATTTACGCAGCTATAATACTATATCGGTAATGGTGGTGATTAGTAACTTATGGTGTAACTGTGATAGTGTGGCAAGCAATCTGGCACAGACAGACCCTCACTGAGTAGTACCAGTGGCGGCCTATCCATGCGTTCCGGCCCCCTAATCTACAGTCAGGGCGCCAGACGCATGGATTCCAATGTGGGATTTTTTTTATTTAAAGCACGTAATTAGAGCCAGAGGTACTACGGTAATAGGCTTTATAAAATGGTGGGCTCCTGGCGCAGAACACTGAACCCTGAGCCCACCTAGTTTGTGAGAATAGTGAATGAATATTCGCTATTCTCACACTGATTCCTCCCAGCCAATCAGGAAGCATGTCGTGAGACCCGTTTCCCGATTGCCGAAAGGAGAAAGCGAGGAGGGAGGAGAAGGAGGGAGGAGACGCACGGCTGGGGGAGACGCACAGGCTGGGGGAGTAGCAGGGGAAGATCAACCGGCCCACCAGCCACCACTGTGACTCCAGAGATGGCTCACCATCCAGCTCAGCCATCCAGCATCCAGCACTTCCTGGCTTGGACAGGGGAGGGAGGAGGAGGGGCGATCGGAGTGCTCCCGGGTAGGGCATCTGAAGGTAAGGAGGCCGTCCGTCTCCCGTGGTGAGGGGAGGGTGTGTTCCCAGTGTTCCTCGCATTCATGTCTGTCTCCTGGGGGGGGGGGGGGGGGGCTTGTGTCTCCTGCGGGGGGGGTGGTGTTTGCCGAGTTGTTGAGTTTGTCGAGCACCAGTTGCCACTGAGTGGTACACTAACTGACACTGATATCAATAGTGGCACTAATACAGTCATCACATATTATACTTTACACTGTATTAATAACACTGTCTGGGAAGGGGCTAACATCAAGGGACAATCAAGTGGTTACCCGTGTGCCTAACAAGTGTAACCATGTGACATGTGGCCACTCATTAACCACTATGCGACCGCCAGCTGTCAATTGACGGCCAGGCGGCGCAGCTCTCAGGGCGGGAGGGCATCATATGACGCCCTCCCCTCACCGGCCCTCCAGGGAGCGCGCGCGCGGCGCCGGCAGCGCGCGCGCCCGCCCGGCGTGTCACTGGGCACCCGATGCGCGTGCCCAGCAGCCGCGATGTCCACCGAGGCCCCACGATAAACGATGTAAACACACAGATCCACGGTCCTGTCAGAGGAGAGGAGACAGATGGTGTGTTCTCAGTACAGAGAAACACCGATCTCTCGCCTCCCCTTGTGAGTCCCCTCCCCCTACAGTTAGAATCACTCCCAGGGAACATATTAACCCCTTCAGCGCCCTCTAGTGTTAACCCCTTCCCTGTCAGTCACATTTATACAGTAATCAATGCATTTTTATAGCACGGATCGCTGTATAAATGTGAATGGTCACAAAAATGTGTCAAAAGTGTCCGATATGTCTGCCGCAATATCGCAGTCACGATAAAAATCGCAGATCACTGCCATTACTTGTTAAAAAAAATAAAATAAAAAAAATAAAATAAATCTATCCCCTATTTTGTATAACTTTTGTGCAAACCAATCAATATACGCTTATTGTGATTTTTTTTACCAAAAATATGTAGAAGAATACATATCGGCCTAAACTGAGGAAAAAAAAATATGTTTTTATATATTTTTTGGGGATATTTAGTATAGCAAAAAGTAAAAAATATCTTCTTTTGTTTATAGCGCAAAAAAAAAATGCAGAGGTGATCTAATACCACCAAAATAAAGCTCTATTTGTGGGGACAAAATGCACTGTATTGAGGTGGTTAAAGTTAGAAAAAAAGAGGTTTAACCTTAAACTACGTAGAGCGTTCTTTATTGTAAGAGCGGCAAGGATGTGGAATTCCCTTCCACAGGCGATGGTCTCAGTTTTCAAGAAACTATTAGATAAGCACCTGAACGACCACAACATACAGGGATATACAATGTAATACTAAAGCCTCATACACACGATCGGACCGTGGAGCAACTTTCCCGTGGATTTTTGTCCAAAGGGCGTTGGCCCCAAGTTGGTATTGCATACACACGGCAGGACTTTTTCAGCCAACTTTCACCAAATCACTTGGTTTTTCTGCTCTTTACCGCCACCTTTGGTCAACTTCTGTATTGTTGTCTGATCTTTTGCATTGGTTCTGCATTGGTTTGTACAAAAGTCCGTTGGTTTTGTGTACACACGGTCGGACTTTGGTCCATCGGACTTTTGTTGGCAGAAAGTTGGTCCGTTCGCACAGCCAACAAAAGTCCGATGATACCTGAAAAAAGTTGGTCCGATGGAGCGTACACACGGTCGGATGTTGGTCCAAACCAGCTAATTTGCATGTTGGTTGTCAAAAAGTCCGATCGTGTGTACGGGCCTTAATACATATAATCACACACATAGGTTGGACTTGATGGATTTGTGTCTTTTTTCGACCTCACCTACTATGTAACTATGGATGTGTAATGTGTGCAGCTTTTACTAACAGAACTTTTACTAACAGATCTGGCTGTTTCTTCTCCCTGCTCTGCAGGGAGAAGAAACAGTCAGATCGCTGATCTGTGTACAGAGTTCTGCCTGTGCCGCAGTAAATGTACTGTGGGCAGGCAGGAACTGGTTAAGACCTAGGACACCAGGCCTGCGTATTCACGTCTCAGCAATAAGTGTTCCCAGAGACCAGATGATCTTAAGCCTTTTGAGCTACTGTTATGGCTTAATGAAAAACCAAACCCTCGGTGGGCTGATCAAGCCACATCTGAAATCTTGAATAAAGCATATCTTTATAATAAAATGATAACAAGGAAACCGATCCCTTGCAGCTAGTCATCACCGCCTTCCAAAAGAAAAACTAAACTGATGCTAATGAGAAATGTTATGTATTAAAAAAGCCACAGTCCAATGAATATTAAGTAAGGCTGACACTGATATAGTAAATATACATATACACTGTTGCTGGGAAGTCTGCAACTCTTATTATTCAAGTAATGCAATCTGTTTTGAAGCCTCGTACTGTTTGGCGGAAGGTGGCAAAAGTTATTTGTAGCAGAAATCTGCTTGATTAATTTGTTTAACCCGAAAATTGAAAGCCCTCGTATAAAATTATTAGCAGAATGTACAAAAGAGGAAAATTGTAAAACATTTGTAAAACTGCCAAAATAAATGTAATTTAGAACAGGCCCGTAATGCTCCTCATTATGTAGTCAGGAGAATGCCTTTTTATGTTAAAGTGGATATTTATTGTGGATATAAATTGTTCACGTAGTACGGAACCTCGGCATCAATTAAGAGCAGATTTCACCACCAAAGCGTAAACAGAAAATAAATGTGCTGTGTGATTTAAGTGTACAAAGACAATTTGGCAAATATTCACACATTCCATGTAAAATAGACATGAACACACACTCTAGGTTTTGGTTAATGTAGTGATCAAAAGGGTCCTGTTTGGGACTGCAGACATTGCTTGTCATTGGTGCTTAGTTGCAGAAAAAAAAAAGATTTCAACAGCTGGAAGGCATATGTCCACCTTCTCTAATGTGATTCTTACATTCGTAGACAAAAGGAAATCCTGCCTAAGACTAGTAAGTGCAGAGCTGTCATCGGGGAATAGGTTGTCCAGGGGTATGGTGGAGTGAAAGATGTGCGGTTCCCCAATAAGATTAAGATTCGCTCGCAATCATTTGTTTGTAGTTGGCTCACTTTCTATTCATTGTCAAACATTCCCCCCCAAAAACAGAATGTTCAACTTAACTGTATTTATTGTAATTGTCTTCTTTTGTCATATTACCTTTATGACTCTAAGCACAACCAATAATAACAGAAATAACAATAACAACAGGATTGTCCTAATAAAAGCAACTTAGGATATATTTTTTTACATTAATATGATATTGCCTATCGCTCATAATAATATATTTCAAATATTAATAAGAAGAATAGTATTAATAGTAGAATAGAATAGTATTAATAAAATAGTAGTAGAATAGAGTTGAATAGTATTAATAAAATAACTTTAAGGTACATTATTGTTCAATACATTTTTATTTGAATAGTACTACTACTAATATTATGTTTTACATAATAACAGAATAGTATTAATAAAAAATAATACTATTATTTTAGTATTAGAGTATCGTTCGTAGTTGAGTATTGCTCCTAAAAATATATTTCAAATATTAATGAGCAGAATAGTATTAATAAAATAGTAGTAGAATAGTATTAATAAAATAACTTAAGGTACATTATTGTTCAATAAATATTTATTTGAATAGTACTACTAATAATATTATGTTTCAAATAATAACAGAATATTATTAAAAAAAAAAGAATACTATTATTTTAGTATTAGAGTATCGTTCGTAGTTGAGTATTGCTCCTAATAATATATTTCAAATATTAATAAGCAGAATAGTATTAATAACATAGTAGTAGAATAGAGTAGAATTGTATTAATAAAATAACTTTAAGGTATACTATTGTTTATTAAATATTTATTTGAATAGTACTACTAATAATATTATGTTTCATATAATAACAGAATAGTATTAATAAAAAAATAATACTATTATTTTAGTATTAGAGTATCGTTCGTAGTTAAGTATTGCCCCCAATAATATATTTCAAATATTAATAAGCAGAATAGTATTAATAAAATAGTAGTAGAATAGTATTAATAAAATAAATTTAAGGTACATTATTGTTCAATAAATATTTATTTGAATAGTACTACTAATAATATTATGTTTCAAATAATAACAAAATAGTATTAATAAAAAATAATACTATTATTTTAGTATTAGAGTATCACTCGTAGTTGAGTATTACTCCTAATAATATATTTCAAATATTAATAAGCAGAATAGTATTAATAAAATAGTAGAAGAATAGAGTAGAATAGTATTAATAAAATACAATAGAATAGTATTAATAAAATAGTAGTAGAATAGAATTTTTATTATTGTTCAATAAATATTTATTTGAATAGTACTACTAATAATATTATGTTTCACATAATAACAGAATAGTATTAATAAAAAATAATACTATTATTTTAGTATTAGAGTATCGTTCGTAGTTGAGTATTGCTCCTAATAATATATTTCAAATATTAATAAGCAGAATAGTATTAATAACATAGTAGTAGAATAGAGTAGAATAGTATTAATAAAATAACTTTAAGTTACATTATTGTTCAATAAATATTTATTTGAATAGTACTACTAATAATATTATGTTTCAAATAATAACAGAATAGTATTACTAAAAAAAAAAAAAGAATATTATTATTTTAGTATTATGCCCCGTACACACGATCAGACATTGATTGGACATTCCGACAACAAAATCCATGGATTTTTTTCGACGGATGTTGGCTCAAACTTTTCTTGCATACACATGTTCACACAAAGTTGGTCGGAAATTGCGAACGTCAAGAACGCAGTGCACGTACGACGAGCCGAGAAAAATTTTATTCAATAGCCAGTGCGGCTCTTCTGCTTGATTCCAAGCATGCGTGGAACTTTGTGCGTTGGAATTGTGTACACACGATCGGAATTTCTGACAATGGATTTTGTTGTTGGAAAATTTGAGATCCAGATCTCAAATTTTGTTTGTCGGAAATTCTGATGGAAAATGTCCGATGGAGCCTACACACGGTCAGAATTTCCGACAAAAAGCTCCCATCGAACATTTTCCGTCGGAGAATCCGACCGTGTGTACAGGGCATTAGAGTATTGTTCGTAGTTGAGTATCGCTCCTTATAAAATATTTCAAATATTAATAAGCAGAATAGTATTAATAAAATAACTTTAAGGTACATTATTTTTCAATAACTATTCATTTGAATAGCACTACTAATAATATTATGTTTAAAAAAAATAAAATAACAGAATAGTATTATTAAACAATAATTTTAAGATATAATTTATAAAATTAAACTTTGTTTGAATATTGCTCCATAAATATATTTTAAATACTAAAAATAGCAGATAACAGACTAGCATTAATAAAATAACTTTAAGGAACATTATTTTTCATTAAATATTAGTTCGAATAATACTGCTAATAATATTCTAGCTCAAAGAAAAAGAATGAGTAATAATAATAATACTACTACTAATGATAACAATAATGTATTTTTTTTAAATGAAATATTAGTTTGAATAATAGCATAACATTTCTTAATAGTTCATATAAAAATACAATAATAATGATAATAATAATAACAACATTAATAAAATGACTTTTCTTTCTATTATACACTGTACTACATTAGCTTGAATAACTTTCCTAATACCTAGGGATGCCTGCCATGTAACCCTGAGCTTCACATTGTATGGAGCCCTCTGTGCATGGTTTACCTTGTTTCTGAATTAAACCAACTACAGTAAACCCCCGCTCTATCGCGGTTCAGTTTTTGCGGTCCCAGTATATCGCGCTATTTTAATTAGGACCTGTTATTCTGATATTGTGGTAATATTTCGCCATTTTGCCGTTATGTACTCTATTTTTTACTGTACTGTACAGTATACTGTACTGTTAAGACAATATTTTTGTGTTTTAAAAATCCTCTTGATCTCTCTCTCTATCTTTTATGTGTTTCTGTTGCGTAAAAGTGTGTTTAAAGACCTTTAAATGCTATTAAAAAATTAACAAAACATGCCTAGGGTGTATTTAAATAGGGTCTTTCTATTTTGCGTTTTTTCACTTTTCGCGGGTGGGTCCGGAACGTAACCATGGAGGGGGGTTTACTGTACTTGTAATTCTTTAATTTACTACTTATGAAAACTTAAAGGACTTATTGGTTGATGATTCTACTTTGGCATCTTTGAATACTTCTTACCTTTATATATTTTTATTTTACTATATGCTTTTTATCCATAGATCTGTATTTGGTCTAGCGCCGTATCTGCCTGTAATATTCTCTTTGGCGGCTAATATCAGGGAGCAAATACCTTTGATGAGAGTTGGCGTTCCTGGTTGACTATAAACCTTTTTGTGGCCTATATAGGGTATGTTATTTTCAGTGACTTGGTTAGTCACCTATCCCTATTAATCTCTGGGATTCTTTGGTGGTTTGACCTATAACCTTTGGTTACCTTGACCTCACAGGACCCTATCTTATAACCTGTGGTCCTGACTGTCCCTTCAGTCTTCGGATTCAACAGGGCTAATTGCCTACTAATTGATGCCTTTTTTCTGATCCTCCCCTTTCCCCTCCCTCTTTTTCCCTCCCCTCCCCCTCTCTTTTTTTCTCTCTTTTTCTTTCCCCCCTTTTTGCTTTTTCCCTCTTGGTGTATGCTTCACTGTTGTTTTTGCTTATAATTCACTGCTCTTTCCACTCTGGGCACTGGTCTATTCTTGGATACCACATTAAGGTCACCACTAATACTTACCAGATACTAAATATGATTTTATCATTATCCTCCCTCCAGCAAAATCCTCTTTTTTTGGCCCCCTGTCTCCGCCCCTGGGGGGGGTCACCCTATTTTAGGGTGTCTCATTTGCCGTCCAGCCTTGTTAAGGGCTTCTATGTGGGTGAGTCGGACAGATCTCTTTTTATCAAAACTCCAAAATTCTCTGTACTATAAAACTGTTTTTGTATTTTGTTTGTTATTTATGATGAATTAAATTGTATATAACTCTTCTAGATGTTATGGGTGACGCCTTTTGAGGAAGCGGCATAAGCCGAGAAACTAGTCAAGGAACACGTCAAAACCCACATCAATTTACCCCCATCTACTTAGGGGTTCTGTATTACTGTACAAAATCTCATCACTGTATAGGAGTTGCTTAACATTTTGTGTTTTGCTGTTTATATTTTGTATGTCTTTACTATTTTGTGTCTAAATAAATGCTATATTTTATTTTATGAATTCTATTGGTATAATTGGGTACCGGAATAGTCCCCCTCTTTCTCCCACTAGTCGACACTTTAGAGTACCGTTGGAGTGGTTCTTTAGAATAGTGCCTACTTGTTCTCTCTACAAATCTATGGGATGATGGTACCCACCTCTATTTTACTTATACTGAGGCTTCCCCATCTAAACTGAATTAATTATGGCAAATTAGATTTTCTCCACAAATGTACCAATTTACCTAAAGAAATGACAATGAGCAAACCTGAGAGTTTCCCCAAAGCGGAAGATCCTAATTTTGCTCAGTTGGGTATTTACATAATGGGGTTGATTTACTAAAGGCAAATAGGCTGTTCATTCACTTTGCAAGAGAAGTTGTACTTTGCACAGGAATTATCTTCAGAGCGTGAATGGGATGAAGTTTCAGTTTTTGAAACCCAATCACTTGCAAAAAAAAAAGTTTTGCTTGCACGATTTTGAGTGTTGGAAGTCAGCAGAGCTTCATCTCATTCTTTTCCCTTGCAAAGTGAACAGTCTATTTGCCTTTAGTAAATCAACCCCAATGTTTCATTAAAAAAAAAAAGCTTTGAGTTTTGGAGAATTATTTTTTTATTTTTTATGGAAGGTCTATTTAATTTATTTCATGGGGCATATTTATAAAGTAGAGCATTTGACTTTCACACAAAATTCATTCAGATGAATCAGTCACTGTCGTTTAAAACACATACACCAGAAAGATACACCTGCAGTGATTGTTTGGTAAATGTCACATTCACTGCTTAAAGCACTTGTAAAGCACTTTGTTATTTTTATCTACAAGATAACAGCCCCCCCCCGTGGGGGCGCACATCGCATTGGTCGTTGTTGCGGTGTGTCAGTCTGACACACCGCTACACTGATCTTGGTAAAGAGCCTCCGGCAGAGGCTCTTTACCACGTGATCAGCCGTGTCCAATCACAGCTGATCACGATGTAAGCAGGAAAAGCCGTTGACCGACTTTTCCTCACTCGCGTCTGACAGACACGAGTAGAGGAGAGCCGATCAGCGGCTCTGCTGACAAGGGGGGCTGCGCTGATTGTTTATCAGCGCAACCCCCCTCAGATGCCCACACTAGACCACCAGGGAAGCCCCCAGGACCACCAGGAAGGGGGGCAACATGTGGATGGCCAGGTATGTATCCCATGGCCATCCACATGTGCAAATGACAGCCCAAGCTGTGCCAATGAGTGCCCACAAATGGGCACTGACTGGCACCATCATGTAACAAATAAAATCAGTGATGCCCAGCAATGCCACCCATCAGTGTCATCAGTGCCACCCATCAGTGTCCAGCAGTGCCACCTATGAGTGCCCATTCATGCCCATCAGTGCCCACCTATCAGTGCCCATCCGTGCCACCTATCACTGCCACCCTGAAGTACCTATCAGTGCCACCCATAAGTACCCATCAGTGCCACCTATGAGTGCTTAGCAGTGCCACCTATGAGTGCCCATCAGTGCCACCTATCAGTGCCCATCAGTGCCACCTATCAGTGCCCATCGTCAGTGCCACCTCATCATTACCACCTCATTGGTGCCACCACATCGGTGCCCATCAGTGCCGCCTTATCAGTGCCCGTCAGTGCAGCCATATCAGTGCCCGTCATTGAAGAAGAAAACATACTTATTTACAAAAAAATGTAACAGAAACAAAGAAAAACTTGTTTTTTTTTTCAAAATTTTCGGTCTTTTTTTATTTGTTGGGCAAAAAATAAAAATCGCAGAGGTGATCAAATACCACCAAAAGAAAGCTCTATTTGTGGGAACAAAATGATGAAAAATGTGTTTGGGTACAGTGTAGCACGATTGTCATTCAAATTGCTACAGCGCTGAAAATTGGCTTGGGCAGGAAGGTGTGTAAGTGTCTGGTATTGAAGTGGTTAATGATTAAAAGCGTGGGCTTATTTCAATATTAGTTGTAAAAAATGGCAGGTAATATATGCCCATATATACTTGGGATTAGGATGATGTCAGTATACACAGAGAATTTAGGTGACAAATAGAAAATTTATAAACAAATTAATAAAAATAAATAAAAATGTATAAAAATTTGTAAAAATTATTTAACAATTACCAATTAATAATTAAGAGTTAATTGGTGAAGGACATAAAGAGGATTGATATAGAGGATAATGTAGAGAATTCATTTACGGTAATTAATATAATTGTAATGATAAAATAATTTTATAATATATCAACATCAAAATTATGTAAGAATGGCTATCACCCCTTAATGATAAGGAGCTATATAGGAAATTAATTACGCTAGTTTTACTAATGTTAATATTTTTTATTTGTCACCCAAATTCTCTGTGTATACTCTGTGTATACTGACATCATCCTAATCCCAAGTATATATGGGCATGTACAGCGGTGTAGTGGTTAGCACATTCACCTAGCAGCAAAAAGGGTCACTGGTTCAAATCTCATACCACAACACCATCTGCCTGGAGTTGGCATGTTCTCCCCGTGCTCCTCCAGGTACCCTGGTTTCCTCCCACACTCTAAAGACATGCTTGTAGGTTAACCCGATCCTGTCTAGATTGGCCCTAGTATGTATGAATGTGTGTTAGGTACCTTAGGATGTAAGCTCCTTGAGGGCAGGGACTGATGTGAATGTACAATATATATGTAAAGCACTGCATAAATTGACAGTGCTATATATATCACAACAATCAATCACTGTGAAGCTGGCCCTTGTGTTTCTCTCTCTCTCTGTAAATGGAGGGGAGAGATACATTGTACTATTTCCTTGTAGAGAGAAAAAAATTACCTCCTTTAGATGACCACCTTAGTCTCACCACCGTTGTATAACCAGCTTTGGCTGATCACTATTGTATGATAACCTTTTTATGACCTCCTTTAGATGACCACCTTAGTCTGACAAGCTTTGTATGACTACCCTTGTATGATAACCTTTGCATGACCACTTTTGGATTAGCACCTTTGCATGACCTCCTTTAGATGGCTACTTTTGTATGACCAGCTTTGTATGACTACCTTTGTATGACCTCCTTTGGTTGACCACTAGTGTATGACCAGCTTTGTATGACTACCCTTGTATGATAACCTTTGTATGACCACCTTTGGATGAGCACCATTGTATGACCTCCTTTAGATGACCACTGGTGTATGACCAAATTTGTATGACTACCCTTGTATGACAACCTTTGTATGACCACCGTTGTATAACCAGCTTTGTATGACCTCCTTTGGCTGATCACTGTTGTATGACCAGCTTTGTATGACTACTCTTGTATGATAACCTTTGTATGACCACCTTTGGATGAGCACCTTTGTATGACCTCCTTTAGATGACCACCCTTGTATGACCACCTTAGTCTTACCACCGTT
Source organism: Lithobates sylvaticus (assembly GCA_028564925.1). Classification (NCBI taxonomy): domain Eukaryota; kingdom Metazoa; phylum Chordata; class Amphibia; order Anura; family Ranidae; genus Lithobates; species Lithobates sylvaticus. The sequence continues at coordinate 45,819,076 of CM053028.1, read as the reverse complement.
GTATAACCAGCTTTGTATGACCTCCTTTGGCTGACCACTGTTGTATGACCAGCTTTGTATGACTACTCTTGTATGATAATTTTTGTATGACCACCTTTGGATGAGCACCTTTGTATGACCTCCTTTAGATGTTGTATGACCACCTTAGTCTGACCACTGTTGCATGACCAGCTTTGTTTGATAACATTTGCATGACCACTTTTGGATTAGCACCTTTACATGACCTCCTTTAGATGACTACTTTTGTATGACCAGCTTTGTATGACTACCCTTGTATGATAACCTTTGTATAACCACCTTTGGATGAGCTCCTTTGTATGACATCCTTTAGATGACCACCCTTGTATGACCACCGTTGTATAACCAGCTTTGTATGACCTCCTTTGGCTGACCACTGTTGTATGACCAGCTTTGTATGACTACTCTTGTATGATAATTTTTGTATGAGCACCTTTGTATGACCTCCTTTAGATGACCACCCTTGTATGACCACCCCTGAATGACCACCTTAGTCTGACCACTGTTGTATGACCAGCTTTGTATGACTGTCCTCCTACCTTTGTATGACCACCTTTGTATGAGCATCTTTGGATGACCAGCTTTGTATGACCTCCGTTGTATTGGCACCTTTACACACCTGTTTAAGGAACAAAATTTTTTATGTTATTGCTCCTCACCAGAAGAGTTGAAAAAAAAAAGAAATTTCCCGAGCCTCTCCTATGCAAGTGAAGGGTTAATGACAATGTATACAAAGTACACGTTCTTGTTTCCTCTAATTGTTTTAAGATGCCTTGCAGGGTATAATTGGTATGCCCCGTTAAGCTGTAACGGGCATGGCAAGAGATGAAAAATTTGATTTGGACATGAGTGGTGCTTGGAGAGCTGTCTCAATAAAACTAACATTTTAGTAGTAGGAATTACACTTACCCCGAACAAGCTTCTACAGTAGTGAAGTTAAAAATTCCAGATTCACCATTAATAGAGAACACTCTCCTTGTTTACATATGGATTTCAAATCAAAATTAATGAAGTGTTTATGTGACAGAAATGTGGGAGGGATTTCAAATATAATCATCATCAATCTGCGTTCAGCCAAAATAAATTTTGTGAAAAGAAAAACAAACGATTGCGCAGACAAAGTGGGCCTTGGGGGCCCTAGGCAATAATCATTGTTATTCCTTGTGCTCTTTCCTTATAGAACTGTCTGCTCACTTCTTCTACAAATAGAATAATGTTTATTTGCAGCTGCAGTTCTATTGAGTTAGTAAATGATATTTTCTTAGTTCGGAAAAAAAAAAAAAGGCAGTTACTTTTTGTTTGGGAAATTCTTCTCTAAGACTGATTAGGGTAGACCACAAAAATGGGAACAGTGGAAAGTTCATATTAAATATTTGAAAGTTTAGGCTTACGAACAAAAAGGATATGGGTCAAAGTGTACCATCGCTTGAAGCTGAACTCCAGCCTCCCATTCAACCCTGCACAGTTTTGCATGCCCCTCTCAGATACTGTAATTGCTTACTCTGATTTAACTGCACACCGTGAGCTTATCACAGTGTTCATTATAAGCTGCAGAAAGTCAGATAGCGCCCGCCTCCATTCCTGGCTGGAGGACAGACATCCAGCATCTCCTAGCTCAGCCTTTCTCAACCTTTTCAACACAGAGGAACCCTTAATATAGTTCTTCGGTCTCAGGGAACCCCTGCTAAAAATTAGAAATCTACAACTCATGATACATTAGTGTGGTGGTCAGTGGGAAGAATGGTCCTTACACTGGTGGTCATTGATAAGAATTACCTCCTTACAGATAGCTAAAAAGATCAATGGTGTCAGTGGGAACTTATCTGAGAGGCAGAAATTGCCCAATGTTGAAGGAGCCCCTAGCAACCTCTGGAGGAACCCTGGTTGAGAATAACTGTCCTAGCTCATCCATTCTCATCAAAGGTTCCCCCACAGATTGCTAGGGGTTCCTTGAGCTGTAGGTGGTTGATTTTCTATGTGACCACTTCCCGACCAGCCGCCGCAGATATACTGTGGCAGGTTGGCTCCCCTGCGCGAATTGACATACCGGTACGTCGGTCCATGCAGTAGCTTTTGCGGGGGCGTGCGCCCGCCGCGTGCTGCGGGAGCTTGCCCGCTGGTCCGGCGGACTCGATGTCCACCAGCCACCCACGATTGTGGGAAAGAGAGCCAGAACAGGGATCAGTCAATGTAAACAAACAGATCCCCATTCTGACAGGGGAGGAGAGAGCGATCTGTTCCTGATCCTAGTTATCAGGAACATCTCTTTCTTCTCACAGGTAGCCCATCCCCCATACAGTAAAGTCTCGTACACACAATCGGATTTTCGAACGGGAAATGTTCGATGACAGGCTGAAAATCCGACCGTTTGTATGCTCCATTGGGCAATTGTTGGATTTTTCATGGACAAATGTTGGATGGCAGGCTTTAAAATATTCCGCGAACAACTGTCTGTTGTCCAAAGTACAAACACGCATGCTCGGAAGCAAGGACGAGCCAGAAGCGGTTGGACTTGTAAACTAGCGTTCGTAATGGAGAATTGACATTCGTGATGCTGCAAATTATGAAATCTCGAAATGCAGCGCACAATTCTCTTCTTCTTTAATGGGATAATAATGAAGCCACTTTGCTGGTAAAACTGATGATGGAGTTATTGCAAACAAATTTTCAAATGCTTTTTTTTTCTAGTGATATCAATAATAATATTATTATGCTTTTTTTTTTTATTTGGGCAACTTACCACAACACCATTATCCTGTAGTTTTTTTTATATCAAAGATAAAACTACAGGGGGTCCCCGACTTACAAACATCCGACTTACAAACGACTCCTACTTACAAACGGGGGGAGACAACAGGAAGTGAGAGGAAATCTACCCCTAGGAAGGGAAATTCACTCCTGTAAGAGTTATTATGGGAAAAAGGTATCTCCACTGAGGCTTTATCACCAGTCCATGTTTCCCTAACAACCCAAAATTTTCAAAATCCAATTGTCATTGGGACAGAAGGTGAGGTGAAATCTTCTGAACAGGGGCACAGACAGCAAAACAAATGTTACAGGGGTGATAACCTTCTCTATGTTATCTAAAAAACTTAAAAATAGATTTTTTGGCTGGAGATACACTTAAAAAATGTACCTGTTCCGACTTACAAACAGATTCAATTTAAGAACAACCCTACAGTCCCTATCTTGTTTGTAACCTGGGGACCCCCTGTATGTTGGTTTCCCTTGTTAATTTTACATTGTATTTTTTTTTAAATGTAACTGCCTACTCCCAAATATATGTCATATGAATTAAAACAAATAGCCAAGTATTATTCTACACAATTGTTTTATTGTACATTAAAAAAAGAAAGCAAATAAAATTAACCAAAAAGTGCATTCTATGCATCCAAATATATAGAAAATATACCAAATCAAATCATTATTCAACCAAAAAATAAAATAAAAGCCTCATGCATGTGTCCTGCTTCTTAATATAGGGGGTCAACAATGCCAAGAGTTGGTGAAAGCAGGGGTCCATCATCCGGCGATAATTACGAAAAACATCTGGATTATTCTCCTGGAGCTCCCGAAGCAAAGGCATATTACATAATTGGTCACGATTAGTAAAGCAACTCATTTTTGGTCCAAATTAGGCGTAAGGCTTAGGGAGCATGTGAATAGAATCAAAAAGGGCTATAAACATCATGGCCTGTCCATTCATTTCAGATTGTTCCACAACAGAGGGCACAACATCCAGGGGGCCTCACATTCTGTGGGATAGATAGGGTGGAGGAATATTGGAGAGGTTCCAATCTCAAGAGCGCTATCTTACAGAATGAGATCCAATGGATTCATAGGCTCTGGACTTTAAGTCCCCATGGCCTTAACATTGAAATAGATCTCAATAGTTTTTTGTCCAATTGGTAATATGATTTGAGAGATTTTATTTTATTTTATTTTTAGTTTTATTTTAATTTTATTTTTATTTTTTTATATTTATTTTTATTTTATTTAATTTTTAATTTTTCAAATTTTGGTGAGTGGATACACCAAAGGGGGAGCCGCTTTACTGATTCAAACGTTTTGGAGCACCGTTGCACTTTTCACTGAAGCACCTGAGCACTTTTAGATTTTATGTTTTTGTTTTCTCTTAACATTGATACTTTAGGCACTGTGTATTATTATGTACAGTATATTGCTTGATATAGGCTGCTAGCGCTGTTTTATACATTTTGCATTGGCTGGAGTCCAGGCTAAGGTTTCCACTTTTACACTGATTTGAGGGACTACACAGATGTGTGGCAACAGGAAACCTTTTCTTCTGTACAATAGAAACCTGATGGGATACTCATTTTTTTATCTATCTATCTATCTATCTATCTATCTATCTATCTATCTATCTATCTATCTATCTATCTATCTATCTATCTATCTATCTATCTATCTATCTATCTATCTATCTATCTATCTATCTTTCTATCTGTCTATCTAGTTCATTATAATTTTATCTGATTTATGAGGATAGCTCAGAAGGTGAGGAAACGTGTAATGGTTATATAGTAAAGCTACCTTAAAGCAATTCTGCACACATTTCATTTAGCAAATCTCTTTGCCTTCCAAATCAGGCAAAGAGTACTAAATGAAGTGTGATTTTTTTTTTTTTTCCACTTACCTTGTAATCGATGACTTCCTGTCCTCTGTCTCTGCAGGGGTGGGCGGGGTCTCTGCGTCGATCGTCGTCACACCGCATTGTCTCCTGGGATCTGGTGTCATTGATCCCAGGAGTCTGTGCGGGCATCTTCCGAAATTTCGTGAGATTTCGGCCACATCTTCCGACATCTCGCGAGATGTCGGTAGATGTGCCGACATCTCGCGAGATTTCGGAGAACGTGAGCTGCACTTTGCCGTTACTGCGCACGTGCGAGCTCGGCGCAGTAACGGCGGTGCATGCTGGGCCATCTAAAGTGCCTGTGGGGTTTCACATGCCCACAGGCAAGATGGCCCCCAGCAGAAAAGCAGCATATAAATAATTTTATTGGAGGAAAACCGGCTGCGATCGAGATGGAAGATGGAACAGGTGAGTCCCCCAATTTAGCTATTAATCCTCGGCATATTCCCCAAAAAAATAAAAATAAAAACACAGTGCAGAAACCGCTTTAACTTTATGTGACATTCCCCTACCCCAACTAACTTAAAGAGGGAGTTCCACCTGAAAAAAATGTATTAAAAGTCAGCAGCTACAAATACTGCAGCTGCTGACTTTTAATAATCGGACACTTACCTGTCCCAGGGTCCAGCGATGCGGGGGAACGAGGCCCCCGCTCCTATCGCGGCGCCGGCATTTTTACTGTGGGAACCCGGCTGTGGCTTCACAGCCGGGCACCCACTGCGCATGCGCGAGCGGCGCCGTGAGCCATGATACGGCGCTCAGTCATCTGGGACACGTGACAGGTCCCAGATGACTGTGCGCCGCTGAGGGGAAGTGATGTCAGTGCCCGGGCACTGAATATGGCAGACTATGAGGGACCCCCTAGCAACAGGCATTTAGAGGTGAGTAAAAAAAATTTTTTCCAATTATTATTTTTTTTTTTTTTAAAGATTTTTAAGCAACTTTTTCTTTTTTTGGTGGCAACACCACTTTAAATCCACTTCATATTTAATTGCACAAGAGCCCCAGGGGATAAACTTCAAAGGCATGAACTAGCAAGAGTAGAGGATAGAAGTTAGACTTAGTGGCTCTTCCTGTATGTTCTGTCCCATATGTTTTTTTGGAGACTGGTGTGGCTTCCAAGTCCTCCTTCTTTTTCTGATGAGTGGGGGTCATCTTTAGCCGCTGGTAACCTGGACTGTCCATTAAATGGGGCATTCCTAAGATTTCTGAAGGGCTTTGGCAGAAAAAGCTTGGAGGTCAGAAATTTCACACTTGCAGTTGCAACATATTAGGCACGTGTCCAAGGAGGGTTGGTTATCTTTCTAATATGTCTTGACGTAGCTGTCCAGAAGGGGTAATGGGGTTCTTTATTCTGAATTTGAAGGAGTAGGAAAGGAGGCAGTGCCCAATATCCAATGAAATGCAAAAAGGGTAACATTTGTAATTGTTTATTGAAAGTAGCAACGTGTTTCAGGGGAAAATACTCCCCCTTCCTCAGGACTACTACTGTTTGTAGGCGGATCAACGGAGGAAATCCCACACGGGTGTGTCTGTGATATCAGAATCCGAATTGCTATTCATCTAACAAGGTGCAAAAATATATGTATAAATGTCCACGCTCTGATAACATCATTTCTTCCATAAAATTTTATTCCAGTTCTGTTGTGTCCCTGCCCGTAACAACACTTCACTGACGCATTTTGACCTAATTGGGCTTAGTTGAAGATTTCTATAATTAAGCCGGTAGTAAACCAAACCTTTAAAAATAATAAAAATAAAAAAACAAGACAATGGCATAATGTGCTAGTATGCATCGCATACTAGCACATTATAAAACACTTATTTTAGAGCGAGGCCCTCCACGGCACGCTGTCACTGCTGACAGGGCTTTCATCTTCACCTGGTCTTCCTTACGGTTCAAGTGCCCCGGCCATCTAATTGGCCGAGCCGCGATGATGTCACTCCTGCACATGGGCATGGGAGTCACGGAGCTACGAAAGGGTGGCACGGCTGCTCTGGGTGTGAATATCTCTAAACAGTGCAAGTTTCTGAGATATTCACTGTACCTACAGGTAAGCCTTATTATATTCTTACTTGTAGGTGCAAGTCAAAAAGAAGACTTTACTACCACTTTAAACCCAATGGGGGCAAAAGTGTGGCTATGAGGGGACTATTAAGTCACAATGAACCTGGAATAAAGTCTTCTTGAAGGAGTGATGTGATCAAAGTGTAGCCATTTGTACATGGACATCATGCCAAAATATAGTGGATTGGGCTCTTGGGCTCTTGTGGCTGGCACCTATCAAAACCCAGACAGGGGAGGAGAAGCAGAATCTGGAGAGGCAATCAATAAAATAGATATAGTATAAGCTGTAGAGATTACTGTACATCAAGAACCTTTGTGCTGTGATATCACAGTAAGCCTCTTGAGAATGCACACTCCTTATTACTTCAAGATAATGAGAAGTTAAGTGGAGTGGCAATGATAGGAGAGAACAGGTGCCCGGTATAAATGTAATGTGGTGGTGAGTGAAGGGGTGCTAAAAACCAAGTGTGGAGGTTCCTTAAGGAAGAACTTGTAAAACTAATGAGGATTTTTAGCAAATTCTTGGCAGAGATGAAAGCTGGCAGGATGGCACCTTGAGATAATAGGTATATACAGTGCATCCGGAAAGTATTCACAGCGCTTCACTTTTTCCACATTTTGTTATGTTATAGCCTTATTCCAAAATGGATTCAATTCAGTATTTTCCTCAAAATTCTACAAACAATATCCCACAATGACAAGGTGAAAGAAGTTTCTTTGAAATCTTTGTGAATTTAATAATAATAATAAAACAAACAAAAAAATCACACGTACATAAGTATTCACAGCCTTTGCCATGACACTGAAAATTTGAGCTCAGGTGCCTCCTGCTTCTGCAGATCACCTTGAGATGTTTCTACAACTTGATTGGAGTCCACCTGTGGTACATTCAGTTGATTGGAAACACCAGTCTATATAAGGTCCCACAGTTAGCAGTGCATGTCAGAGCACAAACCAAGCCATGAAGTCCAAGGAATTGTCTGTAGACCTCCGAGGCAGGATTGTATGGAGGCACAGATCTGGGGAAGGGTACAGAAACATTTAGAATTTTTTATTTTTAATACATTTCTGTAACATTTCTGGAACTGTTTGTAGAATTTTGAGGAAAAGAATGATATTAATCTATTTTGAAATAAAGCCGTAACATAACAAAATGTGGATAAAGTTAAGCGTTGTGAATACTTTCCGGATGCACTGTACAAAAAGTCTGGGGCATCAATAAATTGTGTTTAGCCACTTCCCGCCAGGCCTATAGCAGAATGACGGCCAGGCGGTGGTTCAGTTATCCTGACTGGGCGTCATATGACATCAAGCAGGATAACTGCCGGCGCGTGCCTGCGGGGGTGCGCAGCACTGCGATCGGTGGTGCGGCGTGTCAGTCTGATACACCACTACACCGATCTCGGTAAAGAGCCTCTGACAGAAGCTCTTTAACACGCGATCAGCTGTGTCCAATCACGGCTGATCACAGTGAAAACAGGAAGAGCCGTTTATCGGCTTTTCCTCACTCACGTCTGACAGACGCGAGTAGAGGAGAGCCGATTGGCTCCTCTCCTGATAGGGGGGTCTACGCTGATTGTTTATCAGCGCAGCCCCCCGCGGATGGCCACACTGGACCACCAGGGATGCCGCCAGGACCACCAGGGCGCCCACCACACTTGGATGACTAGGTATGCCCCCCATGGCCACCAGGGATGCCACACAGTGCTCTAAAAGATGCCAACCAGTGCCCACAAAAGGTGCCAGTCAGTGCCCACTACGAATGCCTGCCAGATGTCTCGTCATCAGTGATGCCCAGCAGTGCCACCCATCAGTGTCCATCAGTGCCACCTATCAGTGCCCATCCATGCCCATCAGTGCCCATCCGTGCCACCTATCAGTGCCACCCATAAGTACCCAGCAGTGCAGCCTTTCAATGCCCATCAATGCCGCCTATGAGTGCCCATCAGTGCCACTTATGAGTGCCCATCAGTGCTGCATACCAGTGCCACCTAATATTGCCCATCAGTGCTGCCTATCAGTGACCATCAGTGCCGCCGATCAGTGCTTATTTTCAGTGCCCATTAGTGCCACCTCATCAGTGTCCATTAATGCTTCCTTATCAGTGCCCATCAGTGCAGCCTCATCAGTGCCCATCGGTGAAGGAGAAAACATACTTATGCGCAAAAAATTAAATCTCAGCAGTAATCAAATACCACCAAAAAAAAAGCTCTATTTGTTGGAACAAAATGATAAAAATTTTGTTTGGGTACAGTGTAGTATGACTGCGCAATTGTCATTCAAAGTGCGACAGCGCTGAAAGCTCAAAATTGTATTGAAGTGGTTAAGGGGGCCCAATTTTTTTTATAAAGATTTTCATTTAGGTAATTTACAGCATGTCAATATACAGTAAGTGGTACTCATTTTAGTTAAACTGAACCTCTCTTTGGTCACTGTCATTTGACATGCTTTCCTATGATTATCAGCTCCATGCTTTACTGTATATAAAGACTTTACTGAGAGGCGTGGTCTGGACATGGCTGGATAGAGACGTGTCTTGCTGAGCTCCCGGCCGTCTCCCAGCTAACCCACCAGATTTACCTGCAGCTAATGCACTATGCACTCAGCAAAGAAGCGAACAACCAAGGGAAAGAATAAGGCACCGAAATCAGCAGGACAAACCCCCGCTAAAGGGGAAATCGAGAGGTTATTCCGGTTATCTCAGGCGAGTACCCCGCAGCCCAAGATGGCGGCGCCACGAGGGGAAGAAGCAGGAGAAGGATCCCCCAACGCTCCAATGTCCCCATTCCAGGACCCGGAATATCCTGGAACATACAACGAGTTCCCCACAGATCTCCACACAGAGATGGGGGAACCATCAAGAACACCCCTAAGACTGAGCGGAGTGGATCCAGAACTGAGGGCTCTCATCCAGGCATTACCTACCAAAGAGGACATTGCGGTGCTTATTGGCACCGTAGAAGCAGCACACCGCCAGGAGATGAAGACAGTGAAAGCCGATATAATATCCCTGTCCTCCAGACTAGAAACGGGGGAGTCCTCACTGGCCAGCATGGAGCGCAGGGTCACAGCTATAGAAAAGACCCAAATGGCGCAAACAGAGACATTAACGGAACAGCAGCTCCGCATGGAGGAAATGGAGGACCGGAGCCGCAGGAACAACCTGCGAATCCGGGGCCTCCCAGAAGCCACGGGAACGGAAGACCTAACGGACACGGCCATAGCCATATTCAGGGCAATTGAAGGCACAGATCTGCCGGAACGACCAGTGATTGACAGGATCCACAGGGCGCTGGGCCCCAAATCCGCAGACCCCCTGCGACCGAGGGACGTCATTTGCCGTCTCCACCACTATGTCCACAAGGAGCAGGTCCTAAGAAAAGCGTGGGAAGCAGGGGACCTGGAGTTTGATGGAGCCGTGATCAAGATCCTGCCTGATATATCCAGATCCACGCTACAGAGACGGGCAATGCTAAAACCTCTACTAGACCTAGCCCGGAGGAAAGGAATGACATACAGATGGGGATACCCGCTGTCCATCACTTTCAGACGAGACCAGCGGTACTTTAACCTGCGTAGACCGGACGCGCTCCCTGAGCTATTTGCCTTTATGGAAGCAGACCCTATAGAGGTACCGAATTGGCTGGCCCTGCTACCAGGACCACAGAACCGTCCGCCCCCCCTCAGACAAAGGGAAGATTCCACCTCGAGGCAGCAGAGGAACCGCCGCAGACAGAGAGCTGCTCCCCACGAGTCATCGCGGGAAACATAAGGTACTGTGAATGCCCACTATGTCTAGCCTCTTCTGCCTCGCAGAAGAAGGCGACCCTTGTTTTCCCCAGTTAACCACTATTGTCCGCAAATGCCACTAAAAACTCACTGGAGGCCTCATGTTGGAATAGATGTCCCGGATACCAGTAACCGCTCCCCCCTTCCCCGCCCTGCCCCCCCCCTCCCCCTACCTCGCAATACATGAGGAGTTGCTCGCACCAGGGAACCACTCCGGGAGGGAAGTACAGGGGGAAATAGAGACCCCCGATAGACGCGGGCCCTGGCTTGGACACCAGCTACCCCCCCACCATGGTCAACAACAAGACTGCCCCTGTGGGATCTACCCCCGCCGAACCGAAGACCAAAATTTGTTTGACTAAGGAACCAAACGGTCGGAGGACACGCACCCCCCTCCTGTGGCGGCCAGAGGGCCGTACAAAAAACTGAGACACTTGGAGGGAGAGCTAAGGGGAGACACCCTGACTCTATCATTATCTCCCTGCAAACACTGGAAGCGACGAGAGGGTCAGGCTGGAACCTACACAGCCGCAGGGAGACGAGATATGGCTACCTAGAGGCACTGACTGTGACAAGTAATAGAGAAGCACTCTACCTGGCAGAAAACGCCCCACAGAGGGAGAAGGGGTAAAGTAGATATAAAGAGATAAAGACAAAAAGGGTATATATGGTTAAGCAAAGCATCTTGTCTCAGGGCCGCAGAACTGGAGATAACTGCATACTAGATATTTCTGATGTAAAATGCAAACTGTATCATAACCCTCCCACCTCTGCAATGTATTTGATCATCCATCTCAGCTCCTGAAAACGTTGCGGCTAGAGCACCGAACAGTGCTCGAGAGCTTAGTAGGCACCTGTTATATACCATTAGATGGGTAGTGTATACCTGGGGCCCCAACAGACTAGGCATCTACACGAGCTCCCGCATGGGTATATACAGACCAGCAAACATAACCATATACAGGAAGGGGGGCCATGCTAAAATACGACATATCCGCTACCTCAACTACACTCAAGATAGGGAACACACAACCGCTGAAGAATCTCAGGAATTATACAGAGAACAGGTTACACACACATCCAAGGGCAGGAGATAGTTAAAAGGGGGGAAGAAACCAGAAGAGATAGAAGAAGACTACCCTAAAAGGTAGTATCCTGATTTGAGCCTAGCCAGGCAAGGAAAATAGGATACCACAGAGGCAAACGCTCCATCCCACATTCTTATAGCAACAGACCCCTTCCCAGGGGATGCCACAGAGGGGAGGGCAAACATAATTCTGCCCCATGGGAGGGAGTGCCCTAGAGGCAACACATATACCCAGACAACAACAGATGGGGAACAGGGGGAACTAGGGGGAGGAGACTAAAGCGAGGAGGAATACCGGATGGGGCTACATAGAGGACCATAAAGTTTTGGCAGAATAAGGACATTTTTCAGTTAGATTGCAACAGATATATAAGCTGAAGTTGTTTGCAAACAAATATTAAAGGTACTGTTAAGAAATTGAAATGCATAGTTGTATATATTTGAATATAGCACGGTTGGTGGGGAGGAGGCGGCTGAGAGCTCACCTTTATGGGCCTTGACCTACCACTCCTCTACATAGGATAGCGCACCTCGGTGGGGGACGCTTTAAAACTCCCCGACCGACACGCGCAGAATTAAACTAATTTAAGACAGGGTTTAGGTACTAGACCTAACCCCGACTTGGTAGTAGACTACCAATACCCTCTTTCTTCTGACTACACTTATTCCACACCTATCTATACTACTGGTACTGCACCACCCACCCCCCCCGGGGCCGGCCCCCCCCCCCTTAATCTTGACCCTTAATACCCCTACCCATCCCCACAGCTCGGTACAACATGTCAGTACAGAAATTGAAAGTGATGTCCCTAAATGTAAAAGGACTGAACACCCCAGAGAAGAGACGCATCTTGATGACAGAACTGAAACGTGCCCAAGTAGATGTGGCATTCATACAGGAGACACACTTTAAAGACACCAAGTTACCCTACCTCCGCAACAGACATTATCCCATTGCCTACCACTCTACTAACCCGACTACTAAATCTAAAGGGGTGTCTATATTAATATCCAGCAAAATCCCCTGGCAATGTCAGGGACATCTAATAGATCCTACAGGTCGATATGTCTTTATTAAAGGACTAGTGGGGACCACACAACTAACGCTAGCGACGGTATATGGCCCCAACGAACGACAGGCTTTGTTCCTAGAGGAAACTCTGGAAACGCTCCAGAGATTCACGGAGGGGCAATTGATACTAGGCGGGGACTTTAATGCACCCCTGATCCCTTCAGTAGACACCTCACAGGGGAAAACCTCAATACCCGCCTCCCAACTTAAACGCATGACTAAGGCATTCCATAGACTACAGCTAATAGACGCCTGGCGCCTGCAACATTCAGGCGACAGAGACTATACATATTACTCCCCCGTACACCAGGTGTACACCAGAATTGATTACTTCATGCTCCCTCATAGCCAATTACAAGCAATTGAAACCACGGACATAGGGAACAAAACATGGTCTGACCACGCCCCTATATTCCTGACATATAAACTTACCGACACCTCCTCCCCTAGACACAGATTCTGGCGACTCAACGAGAGCCTCCTACAAGACCCGGAAATTCTAAAGGAAGTCACCAGAGATTTAAATCTCTATTTTACAGAAAACGACCAAGCAGACTGCGAGCCAGGGACTCTATGGGAAGCCCACAAGACGGTGATAAGGGGGACCCTCATTAAACATGGGGCTAGGATAAAAAAAGACAGAAATCTGAAACTGACCCAACTCCTAGAAGACCTAAAAAAGACAGAAGCCAGACACAAACACGCCCCCAACCCAACACTAGCATCAGAATTGGAGAAGATTAGACAACAAATAAACAACATACTACAGTACAGAGCCCAAGCAGCTATGCAGATATGTCGCAAGAATACATACGAAGCGGGGGACAAATGCGGGAAACGGTTAGCCCAATCAGTTAAAGACCTCAGACTGTCGACGTACATTCCATACATTAACAAACCGGGGGGAGACAAAGCAGCCCTACCCCAACAAATCACAAAGGAGTTCCAATCCTTCTACAACAACCTGTACAACCTGCCGCCGGGGACAGTACCCCACAGAGAAATGGAGGAATACATTTCCTCAGCCCAACTTCCAACCCTATCCCCAGAAATCCGGACGGAACTAGAAGAGCCCATAACCACCACCGAACTGCAACAAGCCATTAAGCAAATGAAGCCAGGAAAGGCACCAGGCCCAGACGGCTTCACCCTACAGTATTACAAAATACTGATGCCGATACTGGGACCCCGGTTATTGAAGCTATTCAATACATTAGGAGAAGGAGGTACATTAGCCAGGGATACACTGTGCGCCCACATATCCGTGATTTGTAAGGAAGGGAAAGACCCAGCGTTATGTGGCAGCTACAGGCCCATATCGCTGTTGAATATAGACCTCAAAATATACACTAAAATTATAGCTACCAGATTAGCATCCCAATTAAGACACCTCATCCACCTAGATCAGGTGGGCTTTATCCCCTCCAGGGAAGCGAGGGACAGCACGACAAAAGTCCTGAACCTAATACACATCACCAAGACCGCAAAAATCCCATGCATTCTCCTGAATACGGACGCCGAAAAGGCGTTTGATAGGGTTAACTGGCCATATATGTTCGCAGTACTGAGAGGCATAGGGCTTGGGGAAGTGATGATCAATCGCATAGCCAGCATATACAGGAACCCAACAGCTCAAGTGAAGGCCAACGGAGTCCTATCGGACGCGTTCCCCATCACGAATGGCACCCGACAGGGATGCCCACTGTCTCCCCTGTTATACGCCATAGCCCTCGAACCTTTCTTATCCACGGTCAGACTGAACCCTAACATTCACGGAATCTCGAACGGACAACAACAACATAAGATCTCAGCATACGCAGACGACATGCTCTTCTCCATGACCGACCCAATGACATCACTCCCGAACCTCCTCAGGGAACTAGAGAAATTTGGGAAACTCTCCAATCTTAAAATTAACTATAACAAATCGGAGGCCATGGGGATACTAGTCCCGACAACAGAACTACAGATCCTAAAGGCAAACTTCAGATTCCGCTGGACCACCTCCACGTTGACCTATCTAGGCACTAAAATTCCACCAGACATAACACGTGTATATGAGACTAACTTTCCCCCCCTGTTGACAAAGGTAAAAACACTCCTAGATAAATGGCACACAGGCGTACACTCCTGGTTCGGGAGATGCAACTTAATTAAAATGAGCATCCTGCCCAAATTTCTGTACCTCTTCCAAGCGCTACCAATTAGAATACCCCCCGTGTACTTTCGACAAGTGCAGGCCTTGTTTACCAGCTTTGTGTGGGCCAAAAAAAAACCAAGATTACCACGAACTTTGATTACAGCACCGAAACTACACGGGGGACTGGCGTTGCCAGACATTAAAAAGTATTACCAAGCCATACACCTAGGCAGAGTAACGGACTGGAGACGACACCAAGACAGTAAGCTATGGGCCCAAATAGAGCAACACCAATCCAACACACCCTTGGG
The DNA here is from genome assembly GCA_028564925.1 of Lithobates sylvaticus. Classification (NCBI taxonomy): domain Eukaryota; kingdom Metazoa; phylum Chordata; class Amphibia; order Anura; family Ranidae; genus Lithobates; species Lithobates sylvaticus. The sequence continues at coordinate 45,803,937 of CM053028.1, read as the reverse complement.
CACAGCAATATGGTGCCTGGAAGCACTACCCCCCAAAATAAAGTCACACCCACTGATTGGGAACACCATGAAGCAATGCAGACGGGCACTTTTTTACAACGCCCAAACGACAAGGACATCCCCTATGACCCCTATACTGGACAATCCTAACTTCCCCCCGGGGAACTCCCTGACAAGTTTCCAGGACCTGCGACGGAACGACCGTATACTAGCGGGAAGATTCGTGATACAAGATAGGTGGCCTACTATTGAAGAGCTGACGGTCCAGGGAGGTAGGTTTGGCCTACCTTTTTGGAACGCAGTGCAGATCCACCACTTTTTGCACAAAATCCCGGACCCACATTTGTATAATAGGCCAAAGACCTCGTTCGAGGAAATCCTGACAGGCACGGAACCCATGACACAGGTATTATCACAAATGTACGCCATCCTGAATACGCCCTCCCAACGACCAAACTTGAAATATATAGAACAGTGGGAATCAGATTTACAACGCACCTTTACCGAGTCACAGAGGCAGAATATGACCAGCCTGACACTAAAATCCTCCCTCTGCACTAAAATGCAGGAACTAAACTTCAAGATCCTGACAAGGTGGTACTTAACGCCTAGTCGGCTGCGAAAAATGTTCCCTGAAACCTCAGATATTTGCTGGAGATGCCAAAGGGAGAAAGGCACACTGCTACATGTGTTCTGGTCATGCCCTAAGTTAAAGTCTTTCTGGGATGCGGTTCGTACCACATCACAGAAATTCACGGAATTTCAGATCCCGGATGACCCGGCATTTTTCCTGCTGCATATCTCACCTATCCCACTAAAAAAGTATAGGAAACTAATTCTGCGACACCTTACCAATGCAGCAAAGTCCTGCATCCCGGCACTATGGAAGCAACAGAATCCACCGACTGTAGCAATGTGGCTACGGAAGGTGGAAGAGGTGAACAGAATGGAAGACCTTATCCTGACATCCCAAGATAAACAAGAAAACTACAGGAAAACATGGGCACTATGGAACATGTTTATCCTATCAGATGAGGGAAAGTCCCTACTAGAATCTTAGAACCCTGAAACAAAAGGGCTGAAGCCCGCTAAATACCCGGCGACCAAGTAGACACCAGTATACCTTAGCTCACTAAAAGAACTCTCTGAGCTTCCTCACCCCTACCCCACCTGCCCTACCCCTCCTTACCCCAACCCCCCCCCCCCCCCCCCCTTACCCCTTTTGCTAGATTCTGGACTACACTTATTCCCACTTCCTTTCTTTCTCTTCCTGCTACTCTTTCTCTTCATACGATCGCATTGCCCACAAGAGGTCCTCCCGGAACGGACAATTGCAGCAAGTCACAAACCTAATAGCAGCCTCCGTGTATACGAGGACTAGAAACCAAAATGTTCATGTTGTAAAGTAAAGTCAGTAAAGGATACACGGATAGCTACAAAACTCTATTTATGACTGTGATATTATAATGGGAGGCTGCGACCCCCTACGAGACTATATGATTGTATGCCTTGTTGAGGCACTGGCCTCCTTTTCTCTGTTTGAAAAATCAATAAACAAGTTATATTTGAAAAAAAAAATAGAAAGAATATACAACCATTTTCTGAAATTCGAATTTCGAATAGAATAAATTCGAATTTCGAATAGAATAAATTCGAATTTCAAAAAGTATGAATTCAAATTTTTTAATTAATTAATTTTAACTTGGGATAGAAAAGATTATAATAAAATAGAAAATAGACTAGAAAACAATAGAACAGAATAGAATATATTATATTTTATTCTATTCTGTTCTATTGTTTTTCTAGTCTATTCTTTTATATTCTATTAAAATCTTTTCTATTAAAATCGAAATCATTATATACTAAATTCGAAATGTCAAGCACTTTTCTGCAGCAGAGAATGACATTTTTCGACCCGACTTTGGGTATGCAAACACAGTAGAACTAGCACTACAACATATTCAAATTTGTGGTTTCTATCTCTAAGTGACCTTGAGATACGTGGACCCAAAGTTGGGTCGCAAAATATTTTCGAATCCGGTAGAAATATTTTCGAATTCGGTTGAAATATTTTCGAATTCGAAAATCGGTCGAAAACGAAACGAAATCCGAAAACGAATTTAACAAATTTAACGAATCTAACTAAACGAAATTAATTAATTAACGAATTAAAACGAAACAAAATGAATTTTTTCCTTTTGCACATGTCTACTTTTTACTAAGATCAGGTATGCTTCCTTCAGTTCAGTGTGTCTGTTAGAAACTCAAACATCTGTTAACAAAATGCAAAAAAAAGAACATGAAGGGAAGAGTAATGCTGCTTTGTTTTGCTTAGAATGTAATGTGAGAATGTACTGTAGATAATAAATAAAAGGCAGGAATAGTTATGGCTATTATGGTCCTGACATCACCTGGGCCCAGGGGCAATTCCACTCCTAGTAGTTGTGCCCTGGGTAGATAGTAAGGGGTGTGCATTCTTCTTTTTTATGTGCTGCTAATAGACATCTATTTATTTATTTCTCTTTCTCTACCCTAGACCATCTTTTTTCATCTTTTTTTTTAAATGGAAGAACCCTTAATATAACTTTCCAGTCTCAGGGAAACCCTGCTAATAGTTACTTTTATCTGTAGCTTGTGGTACATTAGCCTGATGGTCAGTGGGGAGAACGATCCTTACATTTGTAGTCCGAAGATTCTCCCCTTACCGATAGCTAAAAAGATCATTGGTGTCAGTTACTTATCTGGAGCAGGGGTAGGCAACCTTTCAGAGGTTGAGATTTACCTGGACAACATGGAGGAAAGCAAAGATCCTCGATGGGGTTTGGGGGTGGTACTAGGCGGCACCCAAAAAAAAAAAAATATTATCAAGCTTTCAATAAACTGACGGCATGAAGAACACATAGGGGCTGATTTACTAAAATGAATGCGCTGCGCCGGTTCATACCATATTTGGTGCGCCAGATAAATTATTAAGGGATCGTATGAACCGGCGCACACATAAGCGCAACACATAATAAACTGGCGCACCGCGATAATAGTATGCCATTGATAATAGCGCACGCTAACAGTCCATTCACACAGGGATAACACGACTTCCAGCGCGACTTGGGGCGACTTACAACACGACTTGGGGCGGACTTTACAACACGACTTGGGGCGACTTACAACACGACTTGGGGCGACTTACAACACGACTTGGGGCGACTTACAACACGACTTGGGGCGGACTTTACAACACGACTTGGGGCGACTTACAACACGACTTGGGGCGACTTACAACACGACTTGGGGCGGACTTTACAACACGACTTGGGGCGGACTTTACAACACGACTTTGGGCGACTTACAACACGACACGCAGAGATCGCAGCCGCCCGTGCGCCAGCAACATTATAGTAAATGGGGAATTGCGCTGTGTTACAGGCGCAAATGCTTTGTGAATACGAAAACGCCCATTGCGCGGTGGCGTGCCACTTGGTAAATCAGCCCCATAGTGTATCACAGCAGTGTCCTCTGACCCCTTCACATCACCCCCCCCCCCTCCCATGGCCCTGCCTCCCCTGACTGCATGTCCCTGATGTATAGGTAATAGCACCAGAGGTTGTCGATCCAGGGAATATCCGATTGCCTTTAGGGGACCAGGAAGGATTTTTTTCCCCCACTGGAGTAAATTAGATCATGCTTTATAGTTGTTGTTTTTTTGCCTTCATTTTGATCAATTGTGGTTAAAAGAAATTGTAGATGGAGGTTTTCTATTTTAATTTTTGTTTACCTATTGGTTGAAGTACATGGCTTTTTTTTTCAACCTAATTATGTTAAAGGATAAGTTCACCTTTGGGAACATGTTACATGTTTCAACCATGTTTAGGGTGGAACATGTACCATGTTCCCATTCCTGCAGCTGCGCCCCAATCTGAGCCTTCTATGTGACAGCGGGCAGACAGCTTACACTGACAACCAAAAAATTAAATAACTTTTGTGAGTGCCAAATGAAAATGAATACCAATATTTAAAAAAAATACAAAATATATTTGTTGAAGTTAAAATCAGACATATTCAATTTTGTGTATATCAGAATAGGGATGAGCCGAACACCCCCGGGTTCGGTTCGAACCAGAACCTTCGAACGGACCGAAAGTTCGCGCGAATTTTCGAACCCTATACGTTATAATGGACGCGAACGTTCGAAATCAAAAGTGCTAATTACAACGGCCAATATGCATGTTAATGTCATAAAACAGGTTTGGGGACCCGGGTCCTGCCCAGGGGACATATATCAATGCAAAAAGAACTTTTTAAAAACTAACGTTTTTTCGGGAGCAGTCATTTTAATGATGCATAAAGTGAAAAAAAAAAAAAGTGACATTTTCCTTTAAATATGGTACCTGGGGGGTGTCCAAAGTATGCCTGTGAAGTGGCATGTGTTTCCCGTGTTTAGAACTGTCCTTGCACAAAATGACATTTGTAAAGGAAAAAAAGAAGCCATTTAAAACCACTTGCGGCTTTAGGTTTGATCTTAAGTAGAATCTGAACAGGTACATTATGAAGTGTAGCTCCATCCCAAAAAAAAATCTATTTTTAAGCTTTTTGGAGAACATAGGGAGGGGTTATCACCCTGTAACATTTGCTGTCTTTGCACATCTGTTCAGAACATGTCACCTCACTTTCCGTCCCAATGATAAATGTTTTTGGAAAAGTGGGGTTTTAATTGAAACAAGGATTGGTGATAAAGTATCAGTAGAGAGGAGATACCTTTTTCCCAAATTAAATCTAACAGGATAGAATTTCCCTTCCTAGGGGTAGATTTCCTCTCACTTCCTGTTTTCTCTTTCCATTTGCAAGTAGGAGTCGTTTGTAAGTTGGATGTTTGAAAGTAGGGGCCTGGCGTATATACTCTGCAGAAATTTGCCCTATTAGATGTTGGTGTAGCCACAAGACTGGTGGGCACAGGAATGGGCCCTGCTGTGAGTTAATAGATCAAGATTTGTAATTGCATGCACCTGTTGAACAGGGCAGAAAAATTGGGGGTGGTGGTGGTGGTGGTGGTGGTGGACGGTTTTGCCACAAGACTGTAAGCTCTCACAGTTACTCTTGGTGGGCGCAGGAATGGGCCCTGCTGTGAGTTATTAGATCAAGATTTGTAATTGCAAGCACCTGATGAACAGGGCAGAAAAATTGGGCCTTTGGCGGTGGTGGTGGACGGTGTTGCCACAAGACTGTAGGCCCTCATAGTTACTCTTGGTGGGCGCAGGAATGGGCCCTGCTGTGAACTATTAGATCAAGATTTGTAATTACCCGCCCCTGTTAAACAGGGGCTGAAAAATTGTGCCTTAGGCACTGGTGCTGGTGCCACAACACTGCAACCCCTCACAGAGACTGTACTTGGAGCACAGCAGTCACACGTGTTGCGAAGCATTTTTTTAAAAAATTGTAAGTACACGCCCCTGTTAAACAGGGGCTGAAAAATTGTGCCTTAGGCACTGGTGCTGGTGCCACAACACTGCAACACGGCCCTCACAGAGACTGTACTTGGAGCACAGCAGTCACACGTGTTGCGAAGCATTTTTTTAAAAAATTGTAAGTACACGCCCCTGTTAAACAGGGGCTGAAAAATTGTGCCTTAGGCACTGGTGCTGGTGCCACAACACTGCAACACGGCCCTCACAGAGACTGTACTTGGAGCACAGCAGTCACACGTGTTGCGAAGCATTTTTTTAAAAAATTGTAAGTACACGCCCCTGTTAAACAGGGGCTGAAAAATTGTGCCTTAGGCACTGGTGCTGGTGCCACAACACTGCAACACGGCCCTCACAGAGACTGTACTTGGAGCACAGCAGTCACACGTGTTGCGAAGCATTTTTTTAAAAAATTGTAAGTACACGCCCCTGTTAAACAGGGGCTGAAAAATTGTGCCTTAGGCACTGGTGCTGGTGCCACAACACTGCAACACGGCCCTCACAGAGACTGTACTTGGAGCACAGCAGTCACACGTGTTGCGAAGCATTTTTTTAAAAAATTGTAAGTACACGCCCCTGTTAAACAGGGGCTGAAAAATTGTGCCTTAGGCACTGGTGCTGTGGCATGGATCATTGAGGAGGAGGAAGAGGATAGTCAGTGAACATAAGAGGACAGTCACTCAGCATCAGCATAGGCAGTCTTGAAGGGATGTGACATTAAAAATTATTCGGTTATATCCGCCTCAGGTGCCTGGTAGCTGGTGGTGATCCAAGACTGATTCATTTTGATGAATGTCAGTCGATCAACCGAGGCGGTGGACAGGCGCACCCTATGATCAGTCACAAATCCTCCAGCAGCACTGAATGTGCGTTCGGAAAGAACGCTGGAGGCAGGACAGGCCAGTAGCTCAATTGCATACTGTGCAAGCTCTGGCCAGTGATCCATCCTCAGGACCCAGTAAGCCAGAGGATTTTCGGTGGGAAAGGTGTCCAAGTCTGACCTTGCCCCAAGGTATTCCTGCACCATGTATATCAGACGCTGGCGATGGTTGCTGGAACCGATCATACCTTGGGGCTGCGGACTAAAAAATTGTCTGAACGCATCGGTCAGACGTCCACCTTCCCCACCGCTCCTTCTGCCACTGACCGAAGCCTCAGCAACTCGTCGCCCAGGACCAGGAGTTTGTAGCCTCCCAGTTTCTGGGAACGCGTTGCACAGACCTTTCTGCAAGGCCTCCCTGAGATGTCTCATCCTCTGCTCCCTCTGCGACGGCAAGATAAGGTCCGCAACCTTACCCTTGTACCGCGGATCAAGGAGAGTGGCCAGCCAGTAATGGTCCCTCTCCTTGATCCGAAGAACACGAGGATCCTTCCGCAGGCTTTGCAGGATCAGGGAGGCCATGCAGCGTAGGTTAGCTGAGGCATTCGGTCCGGAGTCTTCTGGGTCACTGAGGATGACATGATCGCCAGCCACCTCCTCCCAGCCACGTACAAGTCCACTGGCTTGTTGGGACTGTACATCATCCCTAAAAGACTGCTGCTGCTGATGCTGAGTGCCAGGCTCCACCTCCATGCTCACACAATCCTCCTCCTCCTCCTCCTCCTCCTCATCCTCTTCCTGTGTGATGGGTGGGACAGAAGGAACACTGTCCGGATAAAGGGGGCCTTGAGAGGCAAGGAAGTCCTCCTCTTCCTGCCTCTGTTCTGCCTCAAGTGCCCTGTCCATTATCCCACGCAGCGTATGCTCCAACAGGTGGACAAGAGGGACAGTGTCACTGATGCATGCACTGTCACTGCTCACCATCCTCGTGGCCTCCTCAAATGGTGAGAGGACAGTGCATGCATCCCTGATCATGCTCCACTGACGTGGGGAAAAAAACCCAAGCTCCCCTGACCCTGTCCTGGTGCCGTAGTCGCAAAGGTACTCATTGATGGCCCTCTGCTGCGTGTGCAGTCGCTGCAGCATGGCCAACGTTGAGTTCCACCTGGTGGGCATGTCAGATATTAGGCGGTTCTTGGGCAGGTTCAGCTCCTTTTGCAGCTCAGTCAGCCGAGCACTGGCATTATAAGATCGGCGGAAATGCACACAGACTTTCCTGGCCTGCCTCAGGACATCCTGTAAGCCTGGGAACCTGCCCAAGAACCGCTGCACCACCAGGTTGAGGACGTGAGCCATGCAGGGCACATGGGTGAGCTGCCCCTGTCGCAGGGCGGAGAGGAGGTTGGTGCCATTGTCAGAAACGACCATTCCTGGCTTAAGCTGACGTGGCGTCAACCACCTCTCGGCCTGCCCCTGCAGAGCTGCCAGAACCTCTGGCCCAGTGTGGCTCCTGTCCCCCAAACACACCAGCGCAAGCACGGCATGGCATCTTTTTGCCTGCGTACTTGCGTAGCCCTTGTACGCCTACGGAGCACCGCTGGTTCCAAGGACAGAGCACTGGAGGAAGAAGAAGAGGAGGGGGTGGAGGAGAGAGGTGTGTCACAACCAGTAGCAGTAGTCGCGTTTTGGAGGCGTGGTGGCGGAACAACCTCCAACACTACTGCACCTTGTCCTGCATCCCTCCCAGCTGCCAATAGAGTGACCCAATGGGCCGTGAAAGAAAGGTACCGTCCCTGTCCATGCCTGCTGGACCATGAGTCAGCGGTAATATGCACCTTACCGCTGACCGCCCTGTCCAGCGAGGCATGGACATTGCCCTCCACATGCCGGTAGAGAGACGGAATCGCCTTCCGCGAGAAAAAGTGGCGTTTGGGAACCTGCCACTGAGGAACCGCACATTGAACAAACTCACGGAAGGGGGCCGAGTCTACCAACTGAAAAGGCAGCAGTTGAAGTGCTAGCAATTTAGCAAGGCTAGCATTCAACCGCTGGGCATGTGGATGGCTGGGAGTGTACTTCTTTCTACGGTCCAGCAGCTGGGGCAGGGAAATTTGCCTGCTGCATTCGGACGTCGGTGTACTGCAAGTACTTGGTTGTGACACACCGAATTCTACACCTTCAGTCCTCTCAGAGCAGCTTTCAGAGAGGACTGAAGGTGTAGTGGGGATGGAGATCCCAGCTGAGGAGGAGCAAGGAGAGGTCCGCTTAGTTCTTTGGTGTGGGTCTTTTATGTGTGCCTGCCAACGAGCTGCATGGCAGGTCGCCATATGTCTGGTCATGCTTGTCGTGCCCAAGCGGCTGATGTTTTGGCCACGCGAGATACGCTTGAGACAAATATTGCAAATAGCAGTGGTGCGATCTGCTGCACTCGTCTCAAAAAAGGCCCACACCAAAGAACTTTTCTGATAACGTGCAGAGGCAGCGCCCTGCACAGGCGGAGCTCTGCGGTGTTGTACAGTTGCTGTGCTGGCCTCTACCTGGCCTCCAGGGGGCATCCTGCCTCGTTGGACATGTGACGCCGCATCCTCCTCCTCCTCGTCCTCCTCCTCATCCTCTCTCCCTTGAGGCACCCACGTGGAGTCAGTGACCTCATCATCCCCTCCCTCTTCACCACTAGAGCAAACCTGGCAGTAAGCTGCAGCTGGTGGAACTGTACTGCCAGATTCCTCAAGCTGGGTATCGTCATCCGAGCCTTCGAATCGTTGGGCATCCTCCTGGAGCATGTACCCAACACTGTGCTCAAAGAGTTCGGGGGACTCCTCAGGAGGACATGGTGGGTCTAGGGAAGGGGTGGCTGATGATGCTCTGTCAGTACCCTGAGCCTGGGTGAGAGAGGATGAGGAGGATGAGGAGGGCTTGGTCATCCATTCTACCAAGCCTTCAGCATGATGCGGCTCCACATGTCCAGCTGCCGAAAACAAAGACGCGCGTGTCCCATGGCCACGTGCTGATGACGATGCACGACCACGTCCACGTCCACGGCCACGTCCACTAGAAACAGAGACTGCCTGCCCTGTGTTCTTGGCTCTGCACGCTCTGCCTCCCCTTGGCGGTCTTCCAGCCATTGTAGTCGGTAGTCCTGTGGGTGCTGCTGAGAAGAAAATATAGGAGCTCTGTGTGATGCCACTAACACACTAGAAGTCCTATAGGTGCTTCTGCAAAGAAAATATAGGAGCTCTGTGTGATGCCACTAACACACTAGAAGTCCTGTGGGTGCTTCTGAGAAGAAAATAGAGGAGCTCTGTGTGATGCCACTAACACACTAGAAGTCCTATGGGGTGCTTCTGCAAAGAAAATATAGGAGCTCTGTGTGATGCCACTAACACACTAGAAGTCCTGTGGGTGCTGCTGAGAAGAATATATAGGAGCTCTGTGTGATGCCACTAACACACTAGAAGTCCTATGGGTGCTTCTGCAAAGAAAATATAGGAGCTCTGTGTGATGCCACTAACACACTAGAAGTCCTGTGGGTGCTTCTGCAAAGAAAATATAGGAGCTCTGTGTGATGCCACTAACACACTAGAAGTCCTATAGGTGCTTCTGCAAAGAAAATATAGGAGCTCTGTGTGATGCCACTAACACACTAGAAGTCCTGTGGGTGCTGCTGAGAAGAATATATAGGAGCTCTGTGTGATGCCACTAACACACTAGAAGTCCTATGGGTGCTTCTGCAAAGAAAATAGAGGAGCTCTGTGTGATGCCACTAACACACTAGAAGTCTGTGGGTGCTTCTGCAAAGAAAATAGAGGAGCTCTGTGTGATGCCACTAACACTCTAGAAGTCCTGTGGGTGCTGCTGAGAAGAATATATAGGAGCTCTGTGTGATGCCACTAACACACTAGAAGTCCTATGGGTGCTTCTGCAAAGAAAATAGAGGAGCTCTGTGTGATGCCACTAACACACTAGAAGTCCTGTGGGTGCTTCTGCAAAGAAAAAATAGAGGAGCTCTGTGTGATGCCACTAACACACTAGAAGTCCTATGGGTGCTTCTGCAAAGAAAATAGAGGAGCTCTGTGTGATGCCACTAACACACTATAAGTCCTGTGGGTGCTTCTGCAAAGAAAATAGAGGAGCTCTGTGTGATGCCACTAACACACTAGAAGTCCTGTGGGTGCTTCTGCAAAGAAAATAGAGGAGCTCTGTGTGATGCCACTAACACACTAGAAGTCCTGTGGGTGCTTCTGCAAAGAAAATAGAGGAGCTCTGTGTGATGCCACTAACACACTAGAAGTCCTGTGGGTGCTGCTGAGAAGAATATATAGGAGCTCTGTGTGATGCCACTAACACACTAGAAGTCCTGTGGGTGCTTCTGCAAAGAAAATAGAGGAGCTCTGTGTGATGCCACTAACACACTAGAAGTCCTGTGGGTGCTTCTGGGAAGAAAATAAAGGCTCTCTGTGTGATGCCACTAACACACTTCAAGTCCTATAGGTGCTTCTGCAAAGAAAATAGAGGAGCTCTGTGTGATGGGACTAACACACTAGAAGTCCTATGGGTGCTCTGGGAAGAAAATATAGGAGCTCTGTGTGATGCCACGAACACACTAGAAGTCCTATGGGTGCTTCTTCAAAGAATATAGAGGAGCTCTGTGTGCCTGCCACTAACACACTAGAAGTCCTATGGGTGCTTCTGCAAAGAAAATAGGAGCTCTGTGTGATGCCACTAACACACTAGAAGTCCTATGGGTGCTTCTGGGAAGAAAAATATAGGAGCTCTGTGTGATGCCACTAACACACTACAAGTCCTATAGGTGCTTCTGCAAAGAAAATAGAGGAGCTCTGTGTGTGTAATGGGACTAACACACTAGAAGTCCTATAGGTGCTTCTGGAAGAAAATATAGCTCTGTGTGTGTAATGCCACTAACACACTTCAAGTCCTATGGGTGCTTCTGCAAAGAAAAAAGAGGAGCTCTGTGTGATGCCACTAACACACTTCAAGTCCTGTGGGTGCTTCTGCAAAGAAAATATAGGAGCTCTGTGTGATGCCACTAACACACTAGAAGTCCTGTAGGTGCTTCTGGGAAGAAAATAGAGGAGCTCTGTGTGTGATGCCACTAACACACTAGAAGTCCTATGGGTGCTTCTGGCAAAACAAAAATAGAGGAGCTCTGTGTGATGCCACTAACACACTTCAAGTCCTGTGGGTGCTTCTGGGAAGAAATATAGGAGCTCTGTGTGTAATGGGACTAACACACTTCAAGTCCTATAGGTGCTTCTGGGAAGAAAAATATAGCTCTGTGTGTGTAATGGGACTAACACACTTCAAGTCCTATAGGTGCTTCTGGGAAGAAAATAGAGGAGCTCTGTGTGTGTGATGGGACGAACACACTTCAAGTCCTATAGGTGCTTCTGGTAAGAAAATATAGGAGCTCTGTGTGTGTAATGGGACTAACACACTTCAAGTCCTATAGGTGCTTCTGGGAAGAAAATATAGGAGCTCTGTGTGTGTAATGGGACTAACACACTTCAAGTCCTATAGGTGCTTCTGGGAACAAAATATAGGAGCTCTGTGTGTGTAATGGGACTAACACACTTCAAGTCCTATAGGTGCTTCTGGGAAGAAAATATAGCTCTGTGTGTGTAATGGGACTAACACACTTCAAGTCCTATAGGTGCTTCTGGGAGAAAATATAGCTCTGTGTGTGTAATGGGACTAACACACTTCAAGTCCTATAGGTGCTTCTGGGAAGAAAGTATAGCTCTGTGTGTGTAATGGGACTAACACACTTCAAGTCCTATAGGTGCTTCTGGGAAGAAAATATAGCTCTGTGTGTGTAATGGGACTAACACACTTCAAGTCCTATAGGTGCTTCTGGGAAGAAAATATAGCTCTGTGTGTGTAATGGGACTAACACACTTCAAGTCCTATAGGTGCTTCTGGGAAGAAAATATAGCTCTGTGTGTGTAATGGGACTAACACACTTCAAGTCCTATAGGTGCTTCTGGGAAGAAAATATAGCTCTGTGTGTGTAATGGGACTAACACACTTCAAGTCCTATAGGTGCTTCTGGGAAGAAAATATAGCTCTGTGTGTAATGGGACTAACACACTTCAAGTCCTATAGGTGCTTCTGGGAAGAAAATATAGCTCTGTGTGTGTAATGGGACTAACACACTTCAAGTCCTATAGGTGCTTCTGGGAAGAAAATATAGCTCTGTGTGTGTAATGGGACTAACACACTTCAAGTCCTATAGGTGCTTCTGGGAAGAAAATATAGCTCTGTGTGTGTAATGGGACTAACACACTTCAAGTCCTATAGGTGCTTCTGGGAAGAAAATATAGCTCTGTGTGTGTAATGGGACTAACACACTTCAAGTCCTATAGGTGCTTCTGGGAAGAAAATATAGCTCTGTGTGTGTAATGGGACTAACACACTTCAAGTCCTATAGGTGCTTCTGGGAAGAAAGTATAGCTCTGTGTGTGTAATGGACTAACACACTTCAAGTCCTATAGGTGCTTCTGGGAAGAAAATATAGCTCTGTGTGTGTAATGGGACTAACACACTTCAAGTCCTATAGGTGCTTCTGGGAAGAAAATATAGCTCTGTGTGTGTAATGGGACTAACACACTTCAAGTCCTATAGGTGCTTCTGGGAAGAAAATATAGCTCTGTGTGTGTGATGGGACTAACACACTTCAAGTCCTATAGGTGCTTCTGGGAAGAAAATATAGCTCTGTGTGTGTAATGGGACTAACACACTTCAAGTCCTATAGGTGCTTCTGGGAAGAAAATATAGCTCTGTGTGTGTAATGGGACTAACACACTTCAAGTCCTATAGGTGCTTCTGGGAAGAAAATATAGCTCTGTGTGTGTAATGGGACTAACACACTTCAAGTCCTATAGGTGCTTCTGGGAAGAAAATATAGCTCTGTGTGTGTAATGGGACTAACACACTTCAAGTCCTATAGGTGCTTCTGGGAAGAAAATATAGCTCTGTGTGTGTAATGGGACTAACACACTTCAAGTCCTATAGGTGCTTCTGGGAACAAAATATAGCTCTGTGTGTGTAATGGGACTAACACACTTCAAGTCCTATAGGTGCTTCTGGGAAGAAAATATAGCTCTGTGTGTAATGGGACTAACACACTTCAAGTCCTATAGGTGCTTCTGGGAAGAAAATATAGCTCTGTGTGTGTAATGGGACTAACACACTTCAAGTCCTATAGGTGCTTCTGGGAAGAAAATATAGCTCTGTGTGTGTAATGGGACTAACACACTTCAAGTCCTATAGGTGCTTCTGGGAAGAAAATATAGCTCTGTGTGTGTAATGGGACTAACACACTTCAAGTCCTATAGGTGCTTCTGGGAAGAAAATATAGCTCTGTGTGTGTAATGGGACTAACACACTTCAAGTCCTATAGGTGCTTCTGGGAAGAAAATATAGCTCTGTGTGTGTAATGGGACTAACACACTTCAAGTCCTATAAGTGCTTCTGGGAAGAAAATATAGAGCTGTGTGTGTAATGGGACGAACACACTTCAAGTCCTATCGGTGCTTCTGGGAACAAAATATAGCTCTGTGTGTGTAATGGGACTAACACACTTCAAGTCCTATAGGTGCTTCTGGGAAGAAAGTATAGCTCTGTGTGTGTAATGGGACTAACACACTTCAAGTCCTATAGGTGCTTCTGGGAAGAAAATATAGCTCTGTGTGTGTAATGGGACTAACACACTTCAAGTCCTATAGGTGCTTCTGGGAAGAAAATATAGCTCTGTGTGTGTAATGGGACTAACACACTTCAAGTCCTATAGGTGCTTCTGGGAAGAAAAATATAGCTCTGTGTGTGTAATGGGACTAACACACTTCAAGTCCTATAGGTGCTTCTGGGAAGAAAATATAGCTCTGTGTGTGTAATGGGACTAACACACTTCAAGTCCTATAGGTGCTTCTGGGAAGAAAATATAGCTCTGTGTGTGTAATGGGACTAACACACTTCAAGTCCTATAGGTGCTTCTGGGAACAAAATATAGCTCTGTGTGTGTAATGGGACTAACACACTTCAAGTCCTATAGGTGCTTCTGGGAACAAAATATAGCTCTGTGTGTGTGATGGGACTAACACACTTCAAGTCCTATAGGTGCTTCTGGGAACAAAATATAGCTCTGTGTGTGTAATGGGACTAACACACTTCAAGTCCTATAGGTGCTTCTGGGAGAAAATATAGCTCTGTGTGTGTAATGGGACTAACACACTTCAAGTCCTATAGGTGCTTCTGGGAAGAAAATATAGCTCTGTGTGTGTAATGGGACTAACACACTTCAAGTCCTATAGGTGCTTCTGGGAAGAAAATATAGCTCTGTGTGTGTAATGGGACTAACACACTTCAAGTCCTATAGGTGCTTCTGGGAAGAAAATATAGCTCTGTGTGTGTAATGGGACTAACACACTTCAAGTCCTATAGGTGCTTCTGGGAAGAAAATATAGCTCTGTGTGTGTAATGGGACTAACACACTTCAAGTCCTATAGGTGCTTCTGGGAAGAAAGTATAGCTCTTTGTGTGTAATGGGACTAACACACTTCAAGTCCTATAGGTGCTTCTGGGAAGAAAATATAGCTCTGTGTGTGTGATGGGACTAACACACTTCAAGTCCTATAGGTGCTTCTGGGAACAAAATATAGGAGCTCTGCCTGCCTGCCACGAACACACTACAAGTCCTATAGGTGCTTCTGGTAACAAAATATAGGAGCTCTGCCTGCTGCCACTAACACACTACAAGTCCTATAGGTGCTTCTGGTAACAAAATATAGGAGCTCTGCCTGCCTGTCACTAACACACTACAAGTCCTATAGGTGCTTCTGGTAACAAAATATAGGAGCTCTGCCTGCCTGCCACTAACACACTACAAGTCCTATAGGTGCTTCTGGTAACAAAATATAGGAGCTCTGCCTGCCTGTCACTAACACACTACAAGTCCTATAGGTGCTTCTGGTAACAAAATATAGGAGCTCTGCCTGCCTGTCACTAACACACTACAAGTCCTATAGGTGCTTCTGGTAACAAAATATAGGAGCTCTGCCTGCCTGCCACTAACACACTACAAGTCCTATAGGTGCTTCTGGTAACAAAATATAGGAGCTCTGCCTGCCTGTCACTAACACACTACAAGTCCTATAGGTGCTTCTGGTAACAAAATATAGGAGCTCTGCCTGCCTGCCACTAACACACTACAAGTCCTATAGGTGCTTCTGGTAACAAAATATAGGAGCTCTGCCTGCCTGCCACGAACACACTACAAGTCCTATAGGTGCTTCTGGTAACAAAATATAGGAGCTCTGCCTGCCTGCCACGAGCACACTACAAGCCCCTCTTTGTCAATCAATCTTTGTAACTGAATCTATCTAACTCAATCTCTGCAAGTGAATCTCTCTCTCTATCTATCTAAATGCAGCAGAGTGTCACAGGAACAGCCTGCTCAATCTGCGCCGGAACAGCATGTGACCGGCGCAGACGGCGTGGCGGCGTTTTATAGGGGGGGGCGTGTACTACAGCCCCTGAGCTGTAATTGGCTACAGGCGTCCTGCCTGTAGCCAATTATGGCTCTTCGAGTTTCCGGGGCTGTGATTGGCCAAGCATGCGGGGTCACAGTGCATGCTTGGCCAATCATCAGCCAGCAATGCACTGCGTCGGCCGCGCCGGCCGCAATGCATTGCGGGGCCGCTCGCATCACACGACCGTGATGCGAGCGGCCAAAATAGTTCTGGGCTCGCCGAGCGAGCGAACGCCCGGTGCTCGATGCGAACGTGGGTTCGCATCGAGCACCGGGCCCATCCTTATATCAGAATACAAAGACACGATGTACGTGTATTTCTGTAGAGTTACATATATATAAAATTACAAATGCACTTGAGTTTGATGCATATTTGAACTGCCGTTTCTACGCGTTTCATGGAGCAGCGCCCACTTCATCAGGAGACAGCCAAAGTTTGATATGCGCCTATGCAACAAAATTCATAAAGAAGCTCTAAAAAACACATAGTTAATGGAGCAAGTATGTCAAGGTTCACAGCTAAATGGAATAAGGTCCTCAGAGTAAGCTCTGTCTGGGAGCCGATAGAGGGGCAGACCTGGGGCCGAGACACATAGCGGAGCCCAAGGAAACAAAATCCTCAAAGTGAGAAGTCCAAGAGGAACAGCCAGGTTATGCGTGTCTGCTGTAGACATGTGCGCCATCAATAAATTTGTTTCATTTCGCTCCGTTTCATATTAGCCGTTAATTCGCATTTGGATTTGTACGAAATATGAATTTTCGTTAGGTTCATTAACTTTTCGTAGCAATTACGAACGTTCGTTATGATGAATTTATCATTATGAGGGACTCCCACAATCCCTGTGCTGTGCTCATTGAGGGGCTCCCACCATCCCAGTGCTGTGCTCATTGAGGGGCTCCCCCCATCCCTGTGCTTTGCTGACTTCCAGGGTTTTTAACTTCATCATAACGAATAATCTCAATTAACCAACATTCTTATTTTGTCCGATTCTGAATCTCCCATCGACTACCAGTACCAGTCTCCCACTCCATATTAAAAAAGGTCATTTTCCTAACCCTCACTCAGCAGCAGAAGAAAACCTCTGATTGGTCAACAAAACACCAGTCACGTTTCCGAATTTGGATCCGAAATTCGTAAACGAAATTTCGTACAACATTCGGAAGCATAGCAATTCGTATTTCGGATCCTCCCAAATGTACTAATTTACGGAAATTCATACAAATTTTCGATTCGTACGAATTTTCGATTCGTACGAAATTAATCGCTAGACATGTGCACAACAAAAAAATTTGTTTATTTTCGTTTCGTTTTTTTCGTTTCCGTTGATTCGTAACGATTCGTAAATTCGTAAGTCGTCTGTGTTTGTATTCGTAACGATTCGTATTTTAGTAAGAGTTCTTTTTTCGTTGATTCGTATTTCCGTTTCATTTTCGTTTATTCAAAATTCGGACGCATTCGTATTTATTCGTACATTCGTAACATTCGTAGATTTGTAATCGGAGCATAATTCATAATCTTATGTAATGTGTATGCTATTATTACATTTTAAGAGACACGGAAAATTACGAATCGAAAAAAAAAGTTATGAATGTACGAATTTTTTCATTCAATCCATTCGAAGCATGTTAAGCAGCGCCATTGTAAGAGACACGGAAAATTACGAATCGAAAAAAAAAAAAAAAAAGTTACGAATGTACGAATTTTTTCGTTCAATCCATTCAAGGCACGTTAAGCACCATTGTAAGGGACACGGAAAATTACCAATTCAACAAAAAAAAAGTTACGAATGTACAAATTTTTACGTTCATTTTGATTTTCGTTGTTCCTGTTTTCGTTTTTCGGATTTTCTTCTTTCGTACATTCGTTGTTTCTAATTAGTTTTTTTTGGATTTTCGTTGTTTTCGGATTCGTGCGATTCGAACGATTCGTTATTCGTTAACATTTTAAGCGAATCGTTCGTTCATTCGTACGAAAACGAATGAACGAAAATAACGAAAAAAAAACTAAAAAAAACGAAACGAATTGCACATGTCTATTAATCGCACATGTCTAGTCTGCTGCAGGTAAAAGGGTTAGCTTCCACTGGCAGTCTGTAGGAGTCTTGTATTGCACCTGTGATCTGTTGATCGTGGGGGCAATGCTCTCCAGGCTTCTACAAAAAAATAGTAAATGTACTTTTTTTAACTGCAAAAAATATATGAATTTGTTTTTTTATTTTTTGAAGTAAACTTATCCTTTAAACATAATCACTTTTTCTGATCAAGGTCATTTAACTAACTCAAATAACATTTTATTCTTATGCCGAAACACTTTTATTACTGTACAGAAACACATAAGACTTTTCAGAGTTGAGTTCTTAAGAACCTGAGCCGTAGATGTTAACTAGAACTGAAAGGCATAAGATGGGGTGCAGGGGAGATGTTTTTGACACAATAAGGTCAGAAAAGTTTAAGCCACGTTCTTTCTTAGCAAACTTGGCATAAATATTGCAACACAATGCGGGGACTGCAAACTGTCTGACACGGAGCAGCATTTTAAAGCTTTGCGCTCATAAAATATGACTTGATGTCAGGTATATGATTTTGATAAGTTGTGCTGTGAATAAATTCCATTTTGCTGGCTGTGCCGAGCCGAGGTCTTTTGAAGAAGAAGAGTAAAAAACATCTTGGTTTTCGTAAGGCGCTGCTTGCCCGAGTGCACATCTGCCGGAATGTTGAGAAAGTAACAATGTATTCTGTACATTTCACCTCCCAGCAATTCTTCTCTTTTCCTTTCTGACAAAAGCCGAGCCAGAAATCCCTCAATAAAGGATTTGCGGGACCTGTGCTTCAGGCAACGGGTCTTATATCACTGAAAAGATTTTGCACATCTCTTATATCTGGTCGACAGTGTGCTGAAATTTGTACTATGGGATGAAACTCAAAGGAGTAGAGAAACTCGAGCTGTCCTTGGTGTGAACTGGTGTAATAATATCAGACATCTAGTACGGTATAGACAACTGGCCTCAAGTCAAAGTCATCCCTACAAGTCCTAGGATCAGCACAGGTTTATTCATGATACCACACCTTGTTACCTCCAATTCCATGTATACTGATATTGCAGATAGGAATAAAAGGTGAAAGGTAGGTTTTCTAGCACTTTGGTGATTTTTCTACGAAACTACTGTATTTTTCACCCCAGAGGGGGCGCTAGAAATAAACCAGGTCTTCCTTAAGCCTCGTACACACAATTGAATTTTCTGATGGGAATTGTATGTTGACAGACTTTTGGCCTAAAATCCGACCGTTTGTACGCTCCATCGGGCAATTGTTGTTGGATTTTCCACGGACAAATGTTGGATGGTAGACTTATACATTTTTGACGAAACGGGTCAGCCGGGGGCCGTGCCCTAACCTTTAAAAATGTAAAATGTAAAATAATTATATATTTTTTTATTTTTAAAGTACACATGTACTTATATATAGGTCACCATTGTTTACCTTTCCTTCTGAAAATCTCAGTTGCCTAACTGTCATGCCAATCCACAAGCTACACTATTATCACTGATCCAGAACAAATATGCAGAAGATCTTGAGTTTTGACTTAATTCTGACATCATTGATTGCAAATTCCCTCCAGGGCTGGCGTGGTTGTTTGAAACCAGAGATTAGCCAGGCAACTAGGATTTTCAGGTGGTAATACCATTTTTTTTCTCAGTGCAGATTTACTTTAAAGCACAACTCTAACATATATCTGTCAGATTGATTCATTTTTTTTTGGCCCCATTGGGGAGATTTTACCAAAAACTTCCTGTTCCTGTGATGTCTGTGATCCTCCAAGAAATGCAAAGTGTGATTGTCAATTGGCTATAGTATTATAATGCAAGTACCTAAATGTGCATACACAGACTTTTAAATGACTCCCCCAGCAAGTGTCAATGGAACCCTGCATCCTGACTCACTCTAAGATATCAGCTTTGATTGTAAGATAACCAGTCCACTCCCATGTGTTTTTATTGGCCCTACACTACAATGGGAGGCCTTACTGGGCAATCGGAATGCAAAGGAAACAGGAGGTGGTTTTCATGATGTGTCACAACTGCTTAGGATTCAGGGCATCCCTGGTGAATGAATGAATGAATGAAAGATTTGTATAGCGCTGCAACTGCGAACTGAATCGCCTCGAGGCGCTTGATCCGAACTGGGTTGATTCCTTCTTAGAAGAGGTGGGTCTTAAGTTTTTTCCTGAAGGTCCGATGGTCTTTTTCTAAGCGGATGTTCGTAGGTAGAGCGTTCCATAGCCGTGGTCCTTGGACTGCAAATCTTCGTTCTCCCCTTGATTTGTACCGGGACTTGGAAACGAGGAGGAGATTTTGGTCGTTAGATCGGAGGTTGCGATTGGGAGTGTAGTGTTGTATTTTTTCGCATAAGTATTGAGGAGCATCTCCTTGTGTGCATTTGTGGGTGAGGCAGAGGGTCTTGAATGTGATCCTATCCTTTACGGTTAGCCAATGGAGGGTCCTCAGGGATGGGGAGATGGATTCCCATGGTTTTTTTCCTGTGACTAGTCTTGCTGCCATGTTTTGAACGACTTGTAGGCGTGCAATCTGGAATTTAGGTAGTCCTATGTAGAGGGAGTTTGCGTAGTCGAGTCGAGAGTTGATGATTGTTCCTACCACTATGGCTTTGTCCTTTTCTGGGATGAAGGGGATGAGTCTACGCAGCAGGCATAGAAGGTGGTAGGATCCGCTGACTACTGATCCTATTTGTGCATCCATTGACATTTCTGAATCGAAAGTGACTCCGAGACTTTTGGCGCTGGAGGAATCATAGAAAGGTTGGAATCATCTAAAACATTTTTTTAGAGGGGGTGGCAAACAGTATGCCACCCCCTCAGGTGGGCGATAGCACTTACCCCATCTCCGGTGGCTTCCCCTGCCTGGCGGGGCGGCAGCCTCCCGTTCTCCTGCTCTCCACGGGTCATGGCGGCGGTGGCGGCTTCCGTTTCCTCCCTCCTTCTCTGCAGTCTTCTCTTTTCGGCCAATTGGAAAATGGATCTCACACCCACTTCTGATTGGCCGGATTGAGGATCAGTGTTTCAACTGCGAATATTCATTCGCTGTTGTAACACACCTGGGTGGGATCAGAGCGCATTCTCTGCAACCCAAGCCCACCCTATTTTGAAGCCTATTAGAGCCTCTGGCTCTAATCAGGTGCTTAAAAAAAATCCCTGGCCTGAAAGGGGCCGGACACATGAATAGGGGCTGTGAATCTATCCATTGCATATAGGGGGTGGTGCCCGGGCGCCCCTAATGGATCTAAACTATACTTGACAACTATGTGACATTCTGCATTGTAGTTCTTAAGCTCAAATCTGGGAAAACACCCTTAGGTGGTCTTCCTTTCTAGGCAAAATTAATTCTGTTCTATCGGTCAGATGTTCAGCCATATCTGATCAGCACAGTAAAGACCAAGTGTTAAGGAAGCTGTAAATTCTGGATAAAATTGAATTCTATTTTGTATGCTTTGCCTATGGATTGCACACTGCACTCATTGTGCACACGGCACTAATAATATTTTGATTAAATGTGGCATTCTTTCCATTCCTGATTAGAATTTAGCCTGCCTATGTTACGCCCCTTGTTACCATAAAAGTACAACTGTAATTAAGGATGGGCCCGGTGCTCGATGCGAACCCACGTTCGCATCGAGCACCGGGCGTTCGCTCGCTCGGCGAGCCCAGAACTATTTTGGCCGCTCGCATCACGTTCGTGTGATGCGAGCGGCCCCGCAATGCATTGCGGCCGGCGCGGCCGACGCAGTGCATTGCTGGCTGATGATTGGCCAAGCATGCACTGTGACCCCGCATGCTTGGCCAATCACAGCCCCGGAAACTCGAAGAGCCATAATTGGCTACAGGCAGGACGCCTGTAGCCAATTACAGCTCAGGGGCTGTAGTACACGCCCCCCCTATAAAACGCCGCCACGCCGTCTGCGCCGGTCACATGCTGTTCCGGCGCAGATTGAGCAGGCTGTTCCTGTGACACTCTGCTGCATTTAGATAGATAGAGAGAGAGATTCACTTGCAGAGATTGAGTTAGATAGATTCAGTTACAAAGATTGATTGACAAAGAGGGGCTTGTAGTGTGCTCGTGGCAGGCAGGCAGAGCTCCTATATTTTGTTACCAGAAGCACCTATAGGACTTGTAGTGTGTTAGTGACAGGCAGGCAGAGCTCCTATATTTTGTTACCAGAAGCACCTATAGGACTTGTAGTGTGTTAGTGGCAGGCAGGCAGAGCTCCTATATTTTGTTACCAGAAGCACCTATAGGACTTGTAGTGTGTTAGTGACAGGCAGGCAGAGCTCCTATATTTTTGTTACCAGAAGCACCTATAGGACTTGTAGTGTGTTAGTGACAGGCAGGCAGAGCTCCTATATTTTGTTACCAGAAGCACCTATAGGACTTGTAGTGTGTTAGTGGCAGGCAGGCAGAGCTCCTATATTTTGTTACCAGAAGCACCTATAGGACTTGTAGTGTGTTAGTGACAGGCAGGCAGAGCTCCTATATTTTGTTACCAGAAGCACCTATAGGACTTGTAGTGTGTTAGTGGCAGGCAGGCAGAGCTCCTATATTTTGTTACCAGAAGCACCTATAGGACTTGTAGTGTGTTCGTGGCAGGCAGGCAGAGCTCCTATATTTGTTCCCAGAAGCACCTATAGGACTTGAAGTGTGTTAGTCCCATCACACACACAGAGCTATATTTTCTTCCCAGAAGCACCTATAGGACTTGAAGTGTGTTAGTCCCATTACACACAAAGAGCTATACTTTGTTCCCAGAAGCACCTATAGGACTTGAAGTGTGTTAGTCCCATTACACACACAGAGCTATATTTTCTTCCCAGAAGCACCTATAGGACTTGAAGTGTGTTAGTCCCATTACACACACAGAGCTATATTTTCTTCCCAGAAGCACCTATAGGACTTGAAGTGTGTTAGTCCCATTACACACACAGAGCTATATTTTTCTTCCCAGAAGCACCTATAGGACTTGAAGTGTGTTAGTCCCATTACACACACAGAGCTATATTTTCTTCCCAGAAGCACCTATAGGACTTGAAGTGTGTTAGTCCCATTACACACACAGAGCTATATTTTCTTCCCAGAAGCACCTATAGGACTTGAAGTGTGTTAGTCCCATCACACACACAGAGCTATATTTTGTTCCCAGAAGCACCTATAGGACTTGAAGTGTGTTAGTCCCATTACACACACAGAGCTATATTTTGTTCCCAGAAGCACCTATAGGACTTGAAGTGTGTTAGTCCCATCACACACACAGAGCTATATTTTGTTCCAGAAGCACCTATAGGACTTGAAGTGTGTTAGTCCCATTACACACACAGAGCTATATTTTGTTCCCAGAAGCACCTATAGGACTTGAAGTGTGTTAGTCCCATCACACACACAGAGCTATATTTTCTTCCCAGAAGCACCTATAGGACTTGAAGTGTGTTAGTCCCATTACACACAAAGAGCTATACTTTGTTCCCAGAAGCACCTATAGGACTTGAAGTGTGTTAGTCCCATTACACACACAGAGCTATATTTTCTTCCCAGAAGCACCTATAGGACTTGAAGTGTGTTAGTCCCATCACACACACAGAGCTATATTTTCTTCCCAGAAGCACCTATAGGACTTGAAGTGTGTTAGTCCCATTACACACAAAGAGCTATACTTTGTTCCCAGAAGCACCTATAGGACTTGAAGTGTGTTAGTCCCATTACACACACAGAGCTATATTTTCTTCCCAGAAGCACCTATAGGACTTGTAGTGTGTTCGTGGCAGGCAGGCAGAGCTCCTATATTTTGTTCCCAGAAGCACTTATAGGACTTGAAGTGTGTTAGTCCCATTACACACACAGAGCTATATTTTGTTCCCAGAAGCACCTATAGGACTTGAAGTGTGTTAGTCCCATCACACACACAGAGCTATATTTTCTTCCCAGAAGCACCTATAGGACTTGAAGTGTGTTAGTCCCATTACACACACAGAGCTATATTTTCTTCCCAGAAGCACCTATAGGACTTGAAGTGTGTTAGTCCCATTACACACACAGAGCTATATTTTCTTCCCAGAAGCACCTATAGGACTTGAAGTGTGTTAGTCCCATTACACACACAGAGCTATATTTTCTTCCCAGAAGCACCTATAGACTTGAAGTGTGTTAGTCCCATTACACACACAGAGCTATATTTTCTTCCCAGAAGCACCTATAGGACTTGAAGTGTGTTAGTCCCATTACACACACAGAGCTATATTTTTCTTCCCAGAAGCACCTATAGGACTTGAAGTGTGTTAGTCCCATTACACACACAGAGCTATATTTTCTTCCCAGAAGCACCTATAGGACTTGAAGTGTGTTAGTCCCATTACACACACAGAGCTATATTTTGTTCCCAGAAGCACCTATAGGACTTGAAGTGTGTTAGTCCCATCACACACACAGAGCTATATTTTCTTCCCAGAAGCACCTATAGGACTTGAAGTGTGTTAGTCCCATTACACACACAGAGCTATATTTTCTTCCCAGAAGCACCTATAGGACTTGAAGTGTGTTAGTCCCATTACACACACAGAGCTATATTTTCTTCCCAGAAGCACCTATAGGACTTGAAGTGTGTTAGTCCCATTACACACACAGAGCTATATTTTCTTCCCAGAAGCACCTATAGGACTTGAAGTGTGTTAGTCCCATTACACACACAGAGCTATATTTTCTTCCCAGAAGCACCTATAGGACTTGAAGTGTGTTAGTCCCATCACACACACAGAGCTATATTTTGTTCCCAGAAGCACCTATAGGACTTGAAGTGTGTTAGTCCCATTACACACACAGAGCTATATTTTGTTCCCAGAAGCACCTATAGGACTTGAAGTGTGTTAGTCCCATCACACACACAGAGCTATATTTTCTTCCCAGAAGCACCTATAGGACTTGAAGTGTGTTAGTCCCATTACACACAAAGAGCTATACTTTGTTCCCAGAAGCACCTATAGGACTTGAAGTGTGTTAGTCCCATTACACACACAGAGCTATATTTTCTTCCCAGAAGCACCTATAGGACTTGAAGTGTGTTAGTCCCATTACACACACAGAGCTATATTTTGTTCCCAGAAGCACCTATAGGACTTGAAGTGTGTTAGTCCCATTACACACACAGAGCTATATTTTCTTCCCAGAAGCACCTATAGGACTTGAAGTGTGTTAGTCCCATTACACACACAGAGCTATATTTTCTTCCCAGAAGCACCTATAGGACTTGAAGTGTGTTAGTCCCATCACACACACAGAGCTATATTTTCTTCCCAGAAGCACCTATAGGACTTGAAGTGTGTTAGTCCCATTACACACACAGAGCTATATTTTCTTCCCAGAAGCACCTATAGGACTTGAAGTGTGTTAGTCCCATTACACACACAGAGCTATATTTTCTTTCCAGAAGCACCTATAGGACTTGAAGTGTGTTAGTCCCATCACACACACAGAGCTATATTTTGTTCCCAGAAGCACCTATAGGACTTGAAGTGTGTTAGTCCCATTACACACACAGAGCTATATTTTCTTCCCAGAAGCACCTATAGGACTTGAAGTGTGTTAGTCCCATCACACACACAGAGCTATATTTTCTTCCCAGAAGCACCTATAGGACTTGAAGTGTGTTAGTCCCATTACACACAAAGAGCTATACTTTGTTCCCAGAAGCACCTATAGGACTTTGAAGTGTGTTAGTCCCATACACACACAGAGCTATATTTTCTTCCCAGAAGCACCTATAGGACTTGAAGTGTGTTAGTCCCATTACACACACAGAGCTATATTTTCTTCCCAGAAGCACCTATAGGACTTGTAGTGTGTTCGTGGCAGGCAGGCAGAGCTCCTATATTTTGTTCCCAGAAGCACTTATAGGACTTGAAGTGTGTTAGTCCCATTACACACACAGAGCTATATTTTCTTCCCAGAAGCACCTATAGGACTTGTAGTGTGTTAGTGGCAGGCAGGCAGAGCTCCTATATTTTGTTACCAGAAGCACCTATAGGACTTGTAGTGTGTTCGTGGCAGGCAGGCAGAGCTCCTATATTTTGTTCCCAGAGGCACCTATAGGACTTGAAGTGTGTTAGTCCCATTACACACACAGAGCTATATTTTCTTTCCCAGAAGCACCTATAGGACTTGAAGTGTGTTAGTCCCATTACACACACAGAGCAATATTTTCTTCCCAGAAGCACCTATAGGACTTGAAGTGTGTTAGTCCCCATCACACAGAGCTCCTCTATTTTCTTTGCATAAGCACCCACAGGACTTCTAGTGTGTTAGTGGCATCACACAGAGCTCCTATATATTCTTCTCAGCAGCACCCACAGGACTTCTAGTGTGTTAGTGGCATCACACAGAGCTCCTCTATTTTCTTTGCAGAAGCACCCACAGGACTTCTAGTGTGTTAGTGGCATCACACAGAGCTCCTCTATTTTCTTTGCAGAAGCACCCACAGGACTTCTAGTGTGTTAGTGGCATCACACAGAGCTCCTCTATTTTCTTTGCAGAAGCACCCACAGGACTTCTAGTGTGTTAGTGGCATCACACAGAGCTCCTCTATATTTTCTTTGCAGAAGCACCCATAGGACTTCTAGTGTGTTAGTGGCATCACACAGAGCTCCTCTATTTTCTTTGCAGAAGCACCCACAGGACTTCTAGTGTGTTAGTGGCATCACACAGAGCTCCTCTATTTTTCTTTGCAGAAGCACCCATAGGACTTCTAGTGTGTTAGTGGCATCACACAGAGCTCCTATATATTCTTCTCAGCAGCACCCACAGGACTTCTAGTGTGTTAGTGGCATCACACAGAGCTCCTCTATTTTCTTTGCAGAAGCACCCACAGGACTTCTAGTGTGTTAGTGGCATCACACAGAGCTCCTCTATTTTCTTTGCAGAAGCACCCATAGGACTTCTAGTGTGTTAGTGGCATCACACAGAGCTCCTATATATTCTTCTCAGCAGCACCCACAGGACTTCTAGTGTGTTAGTGGCATCACACAGAGCTCCTATATTTTCTTTGCAGAAGCACCTATAGGACTTCTAGTGTGTTAGTGGCATCACACAGAGCTCCTCTATTTTTCTTTGCAGAAGCACCCACAGGACTTCTAGTGTGTTAGTGGCATCACACAGAGCTCCTCATATTTTCTTTGCAGAAGCACCCATAGGACTTCTAGTGTGTTAGTGGCATCACACAGAGCTCCTATATATTCTTCTCAGCAGCACCCACAGGACTTCTGGTGTGTTAGTGGCATCACACAGAGCTCCTATATTTTCTTTGCAGAAGCACCTATAGGACTTCTAGTGTGTTAGTGGCATCACACAGAGCTCCTCTATTTTCTTTGCAGAAGCACCCACAGGACTTCTAGTGTGTTAGTGGCATCACACAGAGCTCCTCTATTTCTTTGCAGAAGCACCCATAGGACTTCTAGTGTGTTAGTGCATCACACAGAGCTCCTATATTTTCTTCTCAGCAGCACCCACAGGACTACCGACTACAATGGCTGGAAGACCGCCAAGGGGAGGCAGAGCGTGCAGAGCCAAGAACACAGGGCAGGCAGGCTCTGTTTCTAGTGGACGTGGCCGTGGACGTGGACGTGGTCGTGCATCGTCATCAGCACGTGGCCATGGGACACGCGCGTCTTTGTTTTCGGCAGCTGGACATGTGGAGCCGCATCATGCTGAAGGCTTGGTAGAATGGATGACCAAGCCCTCCTCATCCTCCTCATCCTCTCTCACCCAGGCTCAGGGTACTGACAGAGCATCATCAGCCACCCCTTCCCTAGACCCACCATGTCCTCCTGAGGAGTCCCCCGAACTCTTTGAGCACAGTGTTGGGTACATGCTCCAGGAGGATGCCCAACGATTCGAAGGCTCGGATGACGATACCCAGCTTGAGGAATCTGGCAGTACAGTTCCACCAGCTGCAGCTTACTGCCAGGTTTGCTCTAGTGGTGAAGAGGGAGGGGATGATGAGGTCACTGACTCCACGTGGGTGCCTCAAGGGAGAGAGGATGAGGAGGAGGACGAGGAGGAGGAGGATGCGGCGTCACATGTCCAACGAGGCAGGATGCCCCCTGGAGGCCAGGTAGAGGCCAGCACAGCAACTGTACAACACCGCAGAGCTCCGCCTGTGCAGGGCGCTGCCTCTGCACGTTATCAGAAAAGTTCTTTGGTGTGGGCCTTTTTTGAGACGAGTGCAGCAGATCGCACCACTGCTATTTGCAATATTTGTCTCAAGCGTATCTCGCGTGGCCAAAACATCAGCCGCTTGGGCACGACAAGCATGACCAGACATATGGCGACCTGCCATGCAGCTCGTTGGCAGGCACACATAAAAGACCCACACCAAAGAACTAAGCGGACCTCTCCTTGCTCCTCCTCAGCTGGGATCTCCATCCCCACTACACCTTCAGTCCTCTCTGAAAGCTGCTCTGAGAGGACTGAAGGTGTAGAATTCGGTGTGTCACAACCAAGTACTTGCAGTACACCGACGTCCGAATGCAGCAGGCAAATTTCCCTGCCCCAGCTGCTGGACCGTAGAGAGAAGTACACTCCCAGCCATCCACATGCCCAGCGGTTGAATGCTAGCCTTGCTAAATTGCTAGCACTTCAACTGCTGCCTTTTCAGTTGGTAGACTCGGCCCCCTTCCGTGAGTTTGTTCAATGTGCGGTTCCTCAGTGGCAGGTTCCCAAACGCCACTTTTTCTCGCGGAAGGCGATTCCGTCTCTCTACCGGCATGTGGAGGGCAATGTCCATGCCTCGCTGGACAGGGCGGTCAGCGGTAAGGTGCATATTACCGCTGACTCATGGTCCAGCAGGCATGGACAGGGACGGTACCTTTCTTTCACGGCCCATTGGGTCACTCTATTGGCAGCTGGGAGGGATGCAGGACAAGGTGCAGTAGTGTTGGAGGTTGTTCCGCCACCACGCCTCCAAAACGCGACTACTGCTACTGGTTGTGACACACCTCTCTCCTCCACCCCCTCCTCTTCTTCTTCCTCCAGTGCTCTGTCCTTGGAACCAGCGGTGCTCCGTAGGCGTACAAGGGGCTACGCAAGTACGCAGGCAAAAAGATGCCATGCCGTGCTTGCGCTGGTGTGTTTGGGGGACAGGAGCCACACTGGGCCAGAGGTTCTGGCAGCTCTGCAGGGGCAGGCCGAGAGGTGGTTGACGCCACGTCAGCTTAAGCCAGGAATGGTCGTTTCTGACAATGGCACCAACCTCCTCTCCGCCCTGCGACAGGGGCAGCTCACCCATGTGCCCTGCATGGCTCACGTCCTCAACCTGGTGGTGCAGCGGTTCTTGGGCAGGTTCCCAGGCTTACAGGATGTCCTGAGGCAGGCCAGGAAAGTCTGTGTGCATTTCCGCCGATCTTATAATGCCAGTGCTCGGCTGACTGAGCTGCAAAAGGAGCTGAACCTGCCCAAGAACCGCCTAATATCTGACATGCCCACCAGGTGGAACTCAACGTTGGCCATGCTGCAGCGACTGCACACGCAGCAGAGGGCCATCAATGAGTACCTTTGCGACTACGGCACCAGGACAGGGTCAGGGGAGCTTGGGTTTTTTTCCCCACGTCAGTGGAGCATGATCAGGGATGCATGCACTGTCCTCTCACCATTTGAGGAGGCCACGAGGATGGTGAGCAGTGACAGTGCATGCATCAGTGACACTGTCCCTCTTGTCCACCTGTTGGAGCATACGCTGCGTGGGATAATGGACAGGGCACTTGAGGCAGAACAGAGGCAGGAAGAGGAGGACTTCCTTGCCTCTCAAGGCCCCCTTTATCCGGACAGTGTTCCTTCTGTCCCACCCATCACACAGGAAGAGGATGAGGAGGAGGAGGAGGAGGAGGAGGAGGAGGATTGTGTGAGCATGGAGGTGGAGCCTGGCACTCAGCATCAGCAGCAGCAGTCTTTTAGGGATGATGTACAGTCCCAACAAGCCAGTGGACTTGTACGTGGCTGGGAGGAGGTGGCTGGCGATCATGTCATCCTCAGTGACCCAGAAGACTCCGGACCGAATGCCTCAGCTAACCTACGCTGCATGGCCTCCCTGATCCTGCAAAGCCTGCGGAAGGATCCTCGTGTTCTTCGGATCAAGGAGAGGGACCATTACTGGCTGGCCACTCTCCTTGATCCGCGGTACAAGGGTAAGGTTGCGGACCTTATCTTGCCGTCGCAGAGGGAGCAGAGGATGAGACATCTCAGGGAGGCCTTGCAGAAAGGTCTGTGCAACGCGTTCCCAGAAACTGGGAGGCTACAAACTCCTGGTCCTGGGCGACGAGTTGCTGAGGCTTCGGTCAGTGGCAGAAGGAGCGGTGGGGAAGGTGGACGTCTGACCGATGCGTTCAGACAATTTTTTAGTCCGCAGCCCCAAGGTATGATCGGTTCCAGCAACCATCGCCAGCGTCTGATATACATGGTGCAGGAATACCTTGGGGCAAGGTCAGACTTGGACACCTTTCCCACCGAAAATCCTCTGGCTTACTGGGTCCTGAGGATGGATCACTGGCCAGAGCTTGCACAGTATGCAATTGAGCTACTGGCCTGTCCTGCCTCCAGCGTTCTTTCCGAACGCACATTCAGTGCTGCTGGAGGATTTGTGACTGATCATAGGGTGCGCCTGTCCACCGCCTCGGTTGATCGACTGACATTCATCAAAATGAATCAGTCTTGGATCACCACCAGCTACCAGGCACCTGAGGCGGATATAACCGAATAATTTTTAATGTCACATCCCTTCAAGACTGCCTATGCTGATGCTGAGTGACTGTCCTCTTATGTTCACTGACTATCCTCTTCCTCCTCCTCAATGATCCATGCCACAGCACCAGTGCCTAAGGCACAATTTTTCAGCCCCTGTTTAACAGGGGCGTGTACTTACAATTTTTTAAAAAAATGCTTCGCAACACGTGTGACTGCTGTGCTCCAAGTACAGTCTCTGTGAGGGCCGTGTTGCAGTGTTGTGGCACCAGCACCAGTGCCTAAGGCACAATTTTTCAGCCCCTGTTTAACAGGGGCGTGTACTTACAATTTTTTAAAAAAATGCTTCGCAACACGTGTGACTGCTGTGCTCCAAGTACAGTCTCTGTGAGGGCCGTGTTGCAGTGTTGTGGCACCAGCACCAGTGCCTAAGGCACAATTTTTCAGCCCCTGTTTAACAGGGGCGTGTACTTACAATTTTTTAAAAAAATGCTTCGCAACACGTGTGACTGCTGTGCTCCAAGTACAGTCTCTGTGAGGGCCGTGTTGCAGTGTTGTGGCACCAGCACCAGTGCCTAAGGCACAATTTTTCAGCCCCTGTTTAACAGGGGCGTGTACTTACAATTTTTTAAAAAAATGCTTCGCAACACGTGTGACTGCTGTGCTCCAAGTACAGTCTCTGTGAGGGCCGTGTTGCAGTGTTGTGGCACCAGCACCAGTGCCTAAGGCACAATTTTTCAGCCCCTGTTTAACAGGGGCGTGTACTTACAATTTTTTAAAAAAATGCTTCGCAACACGTGTGACTGCTGTGCTCCAAGTACAGTCTCTGTGAGGGGTTGCAGTGTTGTGGCACCAGCACCAGTGCCTAAGGCACAATTTTTCAGCCCCTGTTTAACAGGGGCGGGTAATTACAAATCTTGATCTAATAGTTCACAGCAGGGCCCATTCCTGCGCCCACCAAGAGTAACTATGAGGGCCTACAGTCTTGTGGCAACACCGTCCACCACCACCGCCAAAGGCCCAATTTTTCTGCCCTGTTCATCAGGTGCTTGCAATTACAAATCTTGATCTAATAACTCACAGCAGGGCCCATTCCTGCGCCCACCAAGAGTAACTGTGAGAGCTTACAGTCTTGTGGCAAAACCGTCCACCACCACCACCACCACCACCACCCCCAATTTTTCTGCCCTGTTCAACAGGTGCATGCAATTACAAATCTTGATCTATTAACTCACAGCAGGGCCCATTCCTGTGCCCACCAGTCTTGTGGCTACACCAACATCTAATAGGGCAAATTTCTGCAGAGTATATACGCCAGGCCCCTACTTTCAAACATCCAACTTACAAACGACTCCTACTTGCAAATGGAAAGAGAAAACAGGAAGTGAGAGGAAATCTACCCCTAGGAAGGGAAATTCTATCCTGTTAGATTTAATTTGGGAAAAAGGTATCTCCTCTCTACTGATACTTTATCACCAATCCTTGTTTCAATTAAAACCCCACTTTTCCAAAAACATTTATCATTGGGACGGAAAGTGAGGTGACATGTTCTGAACAGATGTGCAAAGACAGCAAATGTTACAGGGGTGATAACCCCTCCCTATGTTCTCCAAAAAGCTTAAAAATAGATTTTTTTGGGATGGAGCTACACTTCATAATGTACCTGTTCAGATTCTACTTAAGATCAAACCTAAAGCCGCAAGTGGTTTTAAATGGCTTCTTTTTTTCCTTTACAAATGTCATTTTGTGCAAGGACAGTTCTAAAACACGGGAAACACATGCCACTTCACAGGCATACTTTGGACACCCCCCAGGTACCATATTTAAAGGAAAATGTCACTTTTTTTTTTTCACTTTATGCATCATTAAAATGACTGCTCCCGAAAAAACGTTAGTTTTTAAAAGTTCTTTTTGCATTGATATATGTCCCCTGGGGCAGGACCCGGGTCCCCAAACCTGTTTTATGACATTAACATGCATATTGGCCGTTGTAATTAGCACTTTTGATTTCGAACGTTCGCGTCCATTATAACGTATAGGGTTCGAAAATTCGCGCGAACTTTCGGTCCGTTCGAAGGTTCTGGTTCGAACCGAACCCGGGGGTGTTCGGCTCATCCCTAACTGTAATATTAATGTGTTAAACGTAAATTTCATTGAATAAACAGAACAGTTATTTTTGGAAAGATGCTGAGTGTATCTTTTTGTGTCTGTTCCCTACTGCAGTAGTTATTAATTTGAAACCACTGATCAATATGAGGATACGAGTTGCCTAGCTATAAAATTTCCAGAACACCAGGCATGGTAGATCTTAAGGGCTATTAAATTATTTTACTTCAGTGTTATTCATAAGTGAATGTGGAAGATAGGAATTTCATTAAATTCGTATCCAGATCGTGTCATTATTTAGGTGGTGTGGTAGGTGGTATTGATATTGCGGTGTGATATTCTCAAGGTGGTGTCCAACTTTTTGTCCGTTGCTGGCCAGGGCAACAGGTATACTTTAAGACCCGTTCAGTACATTCAGCTTACCAAGTAAAAAATAATCACAGAAAGTATTACCGTGAAACTTTCATAAAGGCTCACTTTTTGGCAACAGAACAAAACTGAAGAAGTCATGAGCGTGTTATCTCTGTAAGATCATAGTTAATTGTATGCTCTTAATCTCCAGCTGCAAAGCCTGGCCTAAGGAAATTAAAATTCCTGACTGTGTTGTAGCCTGCAGGCTTCTAGTCAATTTCCTGGCATAACCCGTCTCGTTTTCTTTTTACAATAAGGAGTCAATTTAGCAATGGTGAAACAATATATCTCAGTTTTATATCTATAAATGGAACTTACTTTAGCTCAGTCTGGTTCTTTTCCCTGTAAAACACGTAAATATTAATTTAGGGAGGTAAGAAACCCAGAGTAAACTATGCCTGACTATTATGAATAATTGAATGGTCTGCCAAAGCCAAATCGACTGAAGATAATGCAGATTACATACTGACATTGAACTTGGGTGCAAAAAGTATAAACCACTTAGACATTGGCTTTCACGCCTACGTTACACTGGAGAAATACAAGCTAGCTGATGAATGGTTAGTATTTTCTGTACAAATTTACTAAATTAAGCATTTATACATACTGGCTTAGACATTGTTTGCTTAGGGCTGTTGCCCCAATAGGGCTAAAGCAAAATATGAGCCAAGAACTATCATTAAATATCTAAAGAAAAATGTTGTAAGAAACCATTAAATTTATCTCATTGATACTTCCAAATTTGGAATACGGAAACGGAAAAATGGCATCTAGATTAGGAGAAAAGTTCAGGTTTTGCCACTACCAGGGCAAAACCTGGAAGTTTACAAATTAAAACCTTTCGCTAAAAACTGTGCATAGTCACCGGTAGAAACGAGAAATAACCTGTAATGCAGTGCATGATCTTTGTCTCTGGTCAACTGAGGCACAAGAGCCAGTAATTTGAAGGGATGGAAAACCAAGCCATCCTTTCTATAACATGGTGAAGTCACAGTAGCCATATTGTCATAGTGTTTTGAAACTGTTAGTCGAAGCTGATCATTTAGTGCAATTCTTTATTTTTTTATTTCTTTAATTAATATTAATTGTGGCATTGGTAAATGCCCCCTATGCCTGCGCCGGGCTTCCCGTGCCTTTAGTTTGACATTAGCTAGTCTATTAGCTACAAATGGCCAGAATTGAATAAAAAGATTTGCCCCGGAAAATCTGAGCAAGATCTGTGGACCTGTTCCTGAATCAATCCCAGGAAGAGATTTGCTCATCCCTATTTTTGATCAGAACTGGGCCCTCCTTTTAATATGCAGCCCTCACAGCAGGGCTATCGGCCTGCAAACAGCTACTACCTCTGTTATCCTTGATGTTACATCACTGAATCCATCTAGTGTTCTTGTTCTTGATCCAGAACGCTTAGGCCCCTTTCACACTGGGGCGGTGAGCGCGGTGACGGTAAAGCAGCGCTATATTTAGCGCTGCTTTACCGTCGTTTTCACCGCGGTTTTCGGCCGCTCGCGGTGCGGTTTTACCCCCCGCGAGCGGCCGAAAAAGGGTTAAACACCCCCCGCAGAGCGCCGCCGTAGCCGCGGTATTGCCGCGGTAACCGCGGTATTGCCGCGGTTTTACCGCGGTCTCCCATTGTAATCAATGGGAAGGAGCGGTATAGGAGCGGTGAACACACCGCTCCTATCCCGCTCCAAAGATGCTGCTAGCAGGACTTTTTTTGTCATCCTGCTAGCGCACCGCTCCAGTGTGAAAGCCCGCCGGCTTTCACACTGGAGTTAAAGGGGCCGGATTTTTTCATGCGGTGAACAGGCGCTATTTTTAGCGCCGCACCGCATGAAAAACACCCCAGTGTGAAAGGGGCCTTAAAGGGAAGGTGACCCCCTGACATACCACATTT
This sequence comes from Lithobates sylvaticus, assembly GCA_028564925.1. Lineage (NCBI taxonomy): Eukaryota > Metazoa > Chordata > Amphibia > Anura > Ranidae > Lithobates > Lithobates sylvaticus. The sequence continues at coordinate 45,768,917 of CM053028.1, read as the reverse complement.
GGCATGTCCTTTTTTTGGGGGGGGGGGGGCAGAAAAACCTCTTTTTGGAGGGTTCCATCTCCCACTTCCTCTCGGGGGCACCACGGCGCCGGAAGTAAATTCTCACCCCTCCCCCTCGGCAATCATCTGGGACATGTCACAGGTCCCAGATGATTGCCCGGCCAGTCACAGCGCACCGCGCAGCTCGTGCATACGCAGTACGTGCTCGGCTGTGAGGCCACAGCCGGGCGCCCACAGTGACAATGTCGGCACAGCAGAAAGGAGGGGGAGACGAGCGGGGCTTCGTTCCCCCACATTGCTGGACCCTGGGACAGGTAAGTGTCCGATTATTAAAAGTCAGCAGCTGCAGTATTTGTAGCTGCTGACTTTTATTTTATTTTTTTTAAGCGGAACTCCGCTTTAACCCCATAATGCCGCAGTATCACATATGTGCAGCGGTACAAAGCTTGGCTTTAATGCCCACACACCGCACATATGTGTCCCTGGGCAGGCAATTTTTATGTGCTTGGAGAGCGCACTTCCTACATGAAGACAGAGCTGCCAAAAACGTCTCTCAGTCCTCAGTAAACATCGGTAGCCAGTGGGACTGGCTTCCGATCATGTGACCACTGTGGCAGCCAATCATAGTGGTCACATGATCACTGATCCTTCCTGCCCCCGTGGGCATTTAGTACTTTCAAAGAGGATGCCAGTGTGGATGGAAAGAGGTTAAAATATACCTAACATATAAAGAATATGAAGGCCCTCATTGCCAGCTTCCTTCTGAAAATGCTATTTACTTGGCTGTGTCTGGCTTCAATGATTTTGAGTCAGAAATGTGGAATAAGGATACTGTACATGAGTGTCAAAATTCTGAATTTTTTGACTGACCAGGTCAGTCAAAATTCACTGACATGTTAGCATGGCTACCAGAAAATTTGTATTCTCACAATGAAAAGTCAGCAGTGACTTTTCCCATGACAGATGTTCTTAAAGTATAACTAAAGCCAAAACTTTTTTTTTAGTTTTGTATAGAGTAGAGATGGATTAGAAAGCTCTTTTTGTCCTGTTTACCATTATTATTTAAAGTGAAAGTAAAAGAAAATCCCAAATCGTGGGTTGTCTTCAGAAAAGTAATAGAGGGGAAATCTTCCAATGGGGACCTGGGGGTCCCCAAGAAATTCCCTTAACCACTTGCCGACCAACCACCATCATTATACTGTGACAGGTCGGCTTGTTCCCGCAAATCTCCGTAGGTGTTTGTCATCTCTTTTAAGAGCCATAGCAGGCACTGCATAGCTAGAACTGGGATCTGTCAATGTAAAAACACAGATTCCCATTCTGATAGGGGAGTAGAGAGAGATTCTCTGTTCCTAGTGATTATGAACAGCGATCTCTCTCCTCCTCCAGTCAGTCCCATCCCCCCATAGTTAGAAACACCTCCCAGGGAACACATTTAACCCCTTGATCGCCCCCTGGTGTTAACCCCTTATTGCGATTTTTTTTACCAAAAATATGTAGAAGAATACATGTTGGCCTAAACTGATGAAGAAATTTGTTTTTGTAAATTTTTTGGGGATATTTATTATAGCAAAAAGTAAAAACATATTTTTTTTCAAAATTGTCGCTCTTTTTTAGTTTATAGCGCAGAAAATAAAAACCGCAGAGGTGCTCAAATACCACCAAAAGAAAGCTCTATTTGTGGGAAAAAAATGACATACATTTTGTTTGGGTACAACAGTGCCGTATCGCAAATAATGGCCTGATCATAACCGGGAAAATCTTTCGGTCTGTAAGTGGTTAATTTGCAGGGATTTCCTCTCACTTCCCGTTTGGCTATGGGACAGGAAGTGAAGGGAAATCTCTGCAATAGGACTCAGATGGTGAAAAAAAAATCTGACAGGGGTTATAACCCTCCCTTACTCTATCCAAAATGGAAAAAAAGTTGTGTCTATAGTTCTACTTTAAAATGGAAGCATTGTGTAACAGCTGGGAGGTACTTGAAAAAATTGAACTTTGCTGATGCCTGTGAATTATACAGGACATGTGGTTAATTAAATACACCAACTTCATTTAATTAAAGGATGACTAATGGTTCTGGGTTTATTTTTAATTTTTTTTATATGTTATCTTTTTAGACATTTTATATTTATAAATATTTATTTTAATGAAGAAAGTGCACAGACGTAGCTGTTTGCATTCAGACTCTCTCCCTTTCCAAATTAATTTTGTATGGTCTCACCTGAATAGATGGTGATGGGGAGATCTGTTATCAACAACTTTGTACAAAAGGGTACAGTTACTCCTGGACTCAGAAGGTAGGGCCCTCGGTTTCTAATTCCCAGCACTACCTGTAAAGAACCAAGGACTCTGAGAGTCTAGTTACCGCCAGTGAGTAGAGTCCACAAGAAACCACTCCACATATAGAAACACGTGTAACACTGCTGGGTAGGGATGAGTTTTGAAAAAAAAAAAAGCCTTATTGATTAGACATGAGCTTAAAGTGATTGTAAACGATCAGCTTGTAAAAAAAACCCATTCAGTTTTAAAATAGAAATAAAAGGCAAAAAATTTGTGTACAGTTATAAAAAAAAACATTCTAAATATCTTTTTTTCCCTTTTTTATAAGTGATCATATTCCCTCTGTTCTCAGCTGCATAAGAGCTGGGGGGAGGAGAAGCAACAGCACACTGAGCTTCCCAGTGAATGGCTGTGCAGTGGTGGCATCTCAGGATAAGTCTGATCATTGGAGGAGAGCAGGCTGAGTTCCCAGCATAGCTGGGGAACTGACCACGATGTGCTCTTCTGCTTAGAGTGGTCAGTTTTTAATAGGAAAGCAGAGGGACTGGCAGGAACACCAGGGATTTCACATTAAGGAAGATGCTCACAGATCCTCACAGATCTCAATGCGGTTGGCTACAAAGTTTAGGAACTTTGAGCAAGATTTGCAAAACTGTTTGTGAACTGAACCCAGGTGGATTCACTCATTCCTACTACCAGTGGCTGCTGGTGGGCTTTTCTTCTGGGGGGGGCGGCAAACAACCAGCACTACCCCCCTTTGGGCAGCGCGGCACTGATACAACCCCCCCATGCCAGGGGTGGCCGGGGGGCTTGCGGCACTGTCAGCCAGCACCCCCCAAACCCCCCGGGTGGTGCGGCACTTCCTATGCGGCGGGCTGTGTCCTCCTCTCCCGCTGTGTCCTCCTCTCCTCTTTTGTCATCCGGTCAGCGACATAGGCGGGCCTACTCCAGCGTGTCTCCTCTTCCACAGCACTAGGCATCCAATCGGATTGCCTGCCGGATTGGCCAATTGGGAAACAGGTCTCACTGACTGGCCTCCTGATTGGCGGGGAGTAACTATAGTGTGAAAATAGTGAAAATTCATTCGCTATGGTCACACAATTGGGTGGGCTCTGGGTGCACTCTCTGCGCCCGAGCCCACCCTATTTTGAAGCCTATTAGAGCCTCTGGCTCTAATCAGGTGCTTCAAAAATCACACCCCTGCCATAGAAATTCATGTGTCCGGCGTCCTGAAAGGGGCTAGGCACATGGATAGGGAGGGTGGCGGAGGTGTTGGGGGGGTGGCACCCAAGCCTACTAATGATATGCATAATCATGACATACAGGTGGGCACAGCGGGACACATCCTCACAGATCACCTGATTCATTTTGCTTCTTGACACTCTTAGAAAAGTGGAAGGGCTGTAGTTATGTTTGATACCCCCTAGGTTCCCCTATATAATCTTTCCCTTGAAAACACCTGTGTTGTAGGGCCACTTCTACGGGGCAGAAGATAAAACAAGCTGCCATAATAGAAATACACAAATCTTTAAACCAGCTTCAAAGTTGGATGTGTTCCCTGAAAAGATGATACATTTTATCTTGGATCCTTTCTGCTTTCTTGCAGCCCTCTGGCACATCCTTTTAAACGGAGCCAGCCAGCTTCAGGTAGACATGACATTGAAGAGTTATGCTACCTGCGGGCTGTGTGTGTGTGTTTAACATTATTTTGGTTAAATTACCCAGGAGCAAGGATTTACAAGCGATAATTGGCTCTAATAAACCACTGTGTAACAGCTTTTACAACCATTTTTCTTTTATCTCCTAGTCATTACAAGCAGGTTATTTTACCAAGGTGATATTTAACATTGCTAACAAATTATTATCACAAATGCAACTGATAAGAAATTACAGTTTTCATAACAGATTTACAAGGTAAAAATGGGATATTGCTTATTTGCAGGGTTAGTCCAGATTCATCTGTAGTTTACCTTTGCTTGTTGATTGAAAATGTGAATTCCAATCCTTCAAGTGCATCATATGAAAGGCTGAGCTGTAATACCATTTTTTTTTCTTGTAGGATTTGCCGCACAGAATTAAGGTCAAGTAAGAACTTATACTGTCTAACAAGGTAGCATAGTATTTCATTATTATGTAAAAGCACCAGTAGGTTATAAAGCTAAAAACATTTTAATCTGATATGTCATATTTTAGTAGATGTACCTTAAGGCTGCATTCACACCTGAGATTCACATTTTTAGATTTTTTTCTGTGTTTTTTTTGGGCATTTGTATGAGAATTTTTAAATGTTTTTGTACTGTGCTTATAAAGCGTTTTTTGAGCTTTGGCTTTTTTTTATTAGCCAATGGAGAAAACTATCATCTGTTTTATTACAGTATTTGTTGCTATTCTTTTTCAGCTTTTACATACACTTTTATTTATTATTATTACAGAGTTACATAGTTACATAATAGGTGAGGTTGAAAAAAGACACAAGTCTATCAAGTCCAACCTATGTGTGTGATTATGTCAGTATTACCTTGTATATCCCTGTATGTTGTGGTTGTTCAGGTTCTTATCTTATGCCCCATACACACGGTCGGAAATTCCGACGGAAAAAGTCTGATTGGATTATGTTGTAGGAAAATCCGATCGTGTGTGGGCTCTATCAGACTTTTTCCATCGGAATTTCCAACGGAAAAATTTTGAGAGCTGGATCTAAAATTTTCCGACAACAAAATCCGATCAGACTTTTTCAGATCGTGTGTAGAGAATTCCGACGCACAAAATGCCACACATCACTGCCGTGGGGGACAGTCGGTGAAGGAGCTGGAGTTCATACAGGGGAGGGGAGTGGAGTCATCTTAAAATTCCAACGGCACCCAGTGTGGCCTGCCTTGTGTGCAGCAGCAGGAACAAGACTACATCCTGTTTGAAGCTGCATCTTCAACCTAAGGACATCTTGGATCGTTCCTGATCAGCATACAGCTCCAGATTGAGTCTCGGATTGGCCAGATCGGTGTCTCACGTTTTATCCCTCATTGGGTCCATGCGTTTTTACTTATTACATCTGGTAAGAGTATTTTATTCGTATGGTGGAGGATTTATCACTGCAATATTCGATTGATGATTGACAGTCACTGGGTGTTCTCATCCACATCACTTCGCATCATTTGTTGGATATGAACTTTTATGTTATGTTATTTTATCTTAATTTCACTTTTTGCGCTGCACATTTTTTCTTTTATATTACACTGGGAGGGATTTTGTGGTTTACCTTTTTGTGTTCAGCTTGCATTTGTTAGTTTTAATTAATTTCAGGTTTGCGCTGATTGTTCCTTATATAAAATGCCACGCATGCTCAGAAAAAGTTGGAGATGAAAGCTATTGGCTACTGGCCTCTACGTAGTCCCTTTGTACGTTTTCTACGTCACCTCGTTCCAAACGACCAGATTTTCCGACAACTTTGTGCGACCGTGTGTATGCAAGACAAGTTTCGGCCAAAATCCGTCAGAAAAAAAATCAGACGGATTTTGTGGTCGGAATGTCCGACCGTGTGTATGGGGCATAATAGTTTTTTGAAACTATCGATGACCGCGCTGAAACCACCGCCTGTGGAATGGGAATTCCGCATCCTTGCCGCACTTACAGAAAAGAACCCTCTACGCAGTTTAAGGTTAAACCTCTTTTCTTCTAATTTTAGTGAGTGGCCACGAGTCTTATTAAACTCCCTTCCGCAAAAAAGTTTTATCCCTATTGTGGGGTCACCAGTACGATATTTGCAAGTTTAAATCATATCCCCTCTCAAGCGTTTCTCTTCCCCAGAGAAAAAAAGTTCAGTGCTCACAACATTTCCTCATAACTAGGGATGTGCCGAACACCCCCCAGTTCTGTTCGCAGTAGAACATGCGAACAGGCAAAATATGTGTTTGAACATGCAAACACCGTTAAAGTCTATGGGACACGAACATGAAAAATCAAAAGTGCTAATTTTAAAGGCTTATATGCAAGTTATTGCCATAAAAAGAGTCCTGCCCCAGGGGACATGTATCAATGTAAAATGTGCCTCCACTGTGGGGACACTCATATTTTAGTGTTAGGACCACAGATATCAGGGTGCCGTGACGAGGCTCTGTGGCTTACACATGTGTTTGCAAATGCGTGCGGACTAAACCCCTGTTTTTAACGCACTGTTTCAGCCTTCCAATGCTGCTTACTGCTATAGCCAGCTATAGATGAGGGTGGTGGCGAGTTTTTTTAATCATTATCACGTTGGTGTTTGTATTGGTCCAGCAACGCACCAACACCTTTGCAGACATTGTGCAATTCGCTGGGTGCTTGGTGTGCTCCTGTACCTTTAAGAAGGGGTGGGCTCCCCTTCAGTCCACCTGCCCTCATCTATCCATTAGAATGCATGTGCCTCCACTGTGGGGACACTCATATTTTAGTGTTAGGACCACAGATATCAGGGTGCCGTGACGAGGCTCTGTGGCTTATGCATGCGTTTGCAAATGCGTGCGGAATAAACCCCTGTTTTTAACGCACTGTTTCAGCCTTCCAATGCTGCTTACTGCTATAGCCAGCTATAGATGAGGGTGGTGGCGAGTTTTTTTAATCATTATCACGTTGGTGTTTGTATTGGTCCAGCAACGCACCAACACCTTTGCAGACATTGTGCAATTCGCTGGGTGCTTGGTGTGCTCCTGTACCTTTAAGAAGGGGTGGGCTCCCCTTCAGTCCACCTGCCCTCATCTATCCATTAGAATGCATGTGCCTCCACTGTGGGGACACTCATATTTTAGTGTTAGGACCACAGATATCAGGGTGCCGTGAGGAGGCTCTGTGGCTTATGCATGCGTTTGCAAATGCGTGCGGAATAAACCCCTGTTTTTTAACGCACTGTTAGACAGGTTAATTTGGTTTTCTGCAAGCTGGTGGTAAGTAGGCTTGGGTTTTTTCCTGGGCATTCCCCAGGCTTTGTTGTTATCAATGTAAAAAAAAAGATTTAAAAACTGCTGTTTTTTTGGGAGTAGTGATTTTAATAATGCTTAAAGTGAAACAATAAAAATTAAAAATAACTTTAAATATCGTGCCTGAGGGGTGTCTATATTATGTCTGTATAATGGAGCAGTTTTCTCGTGTTTAGAACAATACCATAGCAAAATTACATTTTTAAAAGTCATTAAAACTGCTTGCGGCTGTAATGTATTGTCGGGTCCCTGCAGTATAGATGAAAATCATTGAAAAAAAATGGCATGGGCCCCCCCCCCAGTCCATTACCAGGCCCTTTGGGTTAGATTTAAAAACAAAATGTCCTCCAGGCCCCCAGGCACTATATACTCTGAACAACAGTATATATACTATATGGCCTGCCCTATATACTCTGCAGAAAATTGTAATTACCGTATTTATCGGCGTATAACACGCACCGGCGTATAACACGCACCCCAAGTTTAGGAGGGAATTTTAAGGAAAAAAAGTTTTAGGAGAGAAGTTTAGGAAAAAAAAAAAAAAACTTACATTTAAGCTTCATTTGCAGCTTGCCCAGCGTCATTTGCAGCTTGCCCAGCGTCATTTGCAGCCTTTCCCAGCGTCATTTGCAGCCTTTCCCAGCGTCATTTGCAACCTGCCCAGCGTCATTTGCAACCTGCCCAGCGTCATTTGCAGCCTTTCCCAGCGTCATTTGCAGCCTTTCCCAGCGTCATTTGCAGCCTTTCCCAGCGTCATTTGCAACCTGCCCAGCGTCATTTGCAACCTGCCCAGCGTCATTTGTAGCTTGCCCAGCGTCATTTGTAGCTTGCCCGGCGTCATTTGCAGCTTGCCCGGCGTCATTTGCAGCTTGCTAGTGTCATTTGCAGTTCGCCATCGTTTAAATTTCCCGCCGCGAGAAATATCGCGCATGCGCGGCCGAAAAAGACCGAACCGCGGCCGAAAAAGGCCGAAGTGCGGCCGAAAAAGACCGAGCCGACTGTTCAGCTCCGCTCGGAGTCCCGCCTCCCTGCTGTTTCGGGAGCGAGCGCAGGGAGGCGGGACTACGAGCGGAGCTGAACAGCCGGCTTCGGTCTTTTTCGGCCGCGCTTCGGCTTTTTCCGGCCTTTTTCGGCCGCGGTTCGGCCTTTTTCGGCCGCGGTCGACATTTTTCGGCGCCGCAACCGATTTTTGTCATTTTTTTTTTGGGTATCGGCGTATAACACGCACCCACGACTTTCCCCCGATTTTAAGGGGGAAAAAGTGCGTGTTATACGCCGATAAATACGGTATATGGCCCTATTAAACAGGGGCAGAAAAATCGGGCCTTTGGTGGTGGTGGTACCAGAACAATGTAAGCCCTCACAGTTAATCTTGTTGGGCGCAGGAACAGGCCCTGCTGTGAAATATTGTATCAAGATTTTGAATTACATGCCCCTGTTAAACAGGGGCAGAACAATTGGGCCTTTGGTGGTGGTGCCACAACACTGTAAGCCCTCACAATTACGCTTGTTGGGCGCAGGAACGGGCCCTGCGTTGAATTATTATATCAAAAATTGTAATTACATGCCCTGTTAAACAGGGGCAGAAAAATTGTGCCTTGGGTGGTGATGCCACAACACTGTAACCCCTCACAGATACTCTTGTTGGGCGCAGGAATGGACCCTGCTGTGAAATATTAGATCATAAATTGTAATTACATTTGTTTAACAGGGGCAGAAAAATTGGGCCTTGGGTGGTGGTGGTGCCCTAAACCAAAAATATTGTTGGAAGCTAGCATCATCAAGATTGAGGAGGAATAGTCAGCATAGGCAGTCTTCAAGGGATCCCACATCCATAGAAAATTAAATCAGTTACATCAGCATCAGGTGCTTGATAGCTGCTCATCCAAGACTGATTCATTTTTATGAATGTGAGCCTATCAACGGAGTCTGTGGACAGGCGCACTCTATGATTGTAATTTATTTAGGATTGGTTGCACTGATTATTTTTATTTTATAATTAAACCTTTGCGCCGGAGGCAGCCTCACCTATAACTGCATGTGTATGCATGACCTCAGAATGACGTTGTGTCATGCATTTTAACCACTTAATTTTTTGCGATATGGCACTGAGTCGATTTAACTGACAATTGCGCGGAAGTGCAATGCTCTACCCAAACAAAATTGACGTCCCTTTTTTCGCCACAAATAGAGCTTTCTTTTGGTGGTATTTGATCACCTCTGCATTTTAAATTTTTTTGCGCAATAAACAAAAAAAGACAGACAATTTAAAAAAAAGGCAATATTTTTTACTTTTTGCTATAATAAATATCCTCCAAAAATATATAAAAAAACTAATTTCTTCCTCAGTTTAGGCCGATATGTGGTCTTCTACATATTTTTGGTAAAACAAATCACAATAAGCGTATATTGATTGGTTTTCGCAAAAGTTATAGCGTCTACAAAATAGGGGATAGATGTATGGTATTTTAATTATAAAATTTTTTTTATTAGTAATAGCGGTGATCTGCGATTTTTATCAGGACTGCGACATTGCGGCGGACAGATCGGACACTTTTGACACTATTTTGGGACCATTGACATTTATACAGCGATCAGAGCTAAAAATAGCCACTGATTACTGTATACATGTCACTGGCATGGAAGGGGTTAAAAACTAGGGGGCGATTAAGGGGTTAAGTGTGTTCCCTCAGCGTGTTCTAACTGTAGGGGGAATGGGCTACCACTGACATGACAGAGATCACTGTTCCCTATGACAGAGAACAGAAGTTTCCTGTCATGTCACTACGCAGAACAGGAAAATGCCTTGTTTCCTCGTTCCTGCCTCTCCTTGCCGAGATCGTTGGCAAACATTGAGTCCGCGGGACCCACGGCTCATGGCGGGTGCGTGTGCCCGCTATCCTGATTTTGCAGACTGACATACAGGTACGTCAGTTTGCGCATTAGTGCCATTCTGTCCACGTATATCGGCGCGAGCCAGTCGGCAAGCGGTTAAAATAGACTGTCATTGAGAATGTAAACCAACTCTGTATATGAGGGGCCCCCAGAACCCGAAGTGCCCGTCATACACAAAGTTGGTTTACATTCTCAATAACCTTCACGCATTTTTTAAATGCATGACACAATGGGGGTTATTTATAAAAGGCAAATCCATGTGGTTTTCCCTTTTGTAAATAACCCCCAATGTCATTTTGAGGTCATGTTTACACACGCAGTCATAGAGCTGTGTGGTTCGCTTGAGCTGGCAAATTTTTTTTTTTTAAATGATACAAAACTTCAGTCCAGAGTAAAAAATTTTACAGATGATAACCGGTAAAATATTATTTCCCAAGATATATTCATTAAAAGAAAGTAATTTATTATTATTATATATTATACTATTTTATTATTTTTTATTATTTTATATCATTATTATATTGTTTTTTATAATTTTTTTACAGAAGGGGCTCCTTTTTTCAGGGGGCCCAGGGCGGTTGCTCCTTTTGCCCCCTTATAAATCCAGCACCGACTGCAACTGAAAAAAATACTGTCCAGTTTTGGTGTCTTCCTGTATATTGGCAGCCCATTCTAAAAAATAGTCTTTCTTAGAGCAACGCACAATAACAGGTGACATACTGCATATTAACACAATGCATGTTAATGCAATGCGCAGGAACAGAGAAATGTGAATCTAGCCTAAACGTTTGAAAAGCACAACTTTAACATTCCAGTGTTCCAGAATGAGGGGGGAGAGTAAACAGAAATGTAATAATGAGAATATTATCAGATCCTACTGTAAGTTAATTATCTTTGTCGGGGCGGAGAACCATGGAATTCCTTGCTACCTAATACTACTAGATTTTTATATTGGAAGATAATCATCTGTTGTGAAAAAATAAAAATGGTTTAATGTTTCTAGCTTGAGATTACGCTGGAAAATATTATAGCTGTGAGGCCATGGAAAGCCGATTCAGCCAAAACGCCAGCTGTGTGCTCCTACAGCCAACAAGTGTTAACGCATTTTCGAATTTGACACAATCTGTTAAAGGTGTTAAATTTGAAAAATGGTCATTGTCAAGTTCAGCTTGAAGTAGGAAAAAAAGGTTTACACAGAGAAAACAAGATGGCATCACAAGGTCTTTTGTTTACTTCTTTCATTTTCTTGAATTTTATTAACATTTTTAAAAAGAAAGTGAAAAATGACAAGCACTTTCAAAATAAGTGAAACATTTTTTAAATCATTTTTAATTTAGAATTAAACACTTTCACCTATATTGTTCACATATATTGCCACTAAAATCTGCATTAAAAACTAAAATTAAGACTCATACAAAAATCTATTGAACTATTTTTTTTAATGAGTTTTTTTTTAAATAAATTATACTATTCATATGTTATACATTTTTTACCACTTACATGGGGATCCAAAGGGCAAAACTATATTTTTTCATCCATATTATATGACCTAATTTCTTGGTTATACTAAAACCCGGGGCAGACAATTTTTTTACACCCCCACGCCCCCCTTTTTTTTTAAGTATAAGGTTTTATTCAATCTTCAAATAGGAAAGTACATACACAAGATACAAATAGAGAAAAAGACCACCACCACATGGTGGTCTCAGAGAATGTCTAACCCTCACACACCTCTTAAGGTAAAATTATATTCAGTAGTAATCATGACATTAACCACTTCCTGACCGGCCCACGACGATGTACATCGGCAGAATGGCACGGACAGGCAAAAGGGCGTACAGGTACGTCCCTTTAAGATTGCCGTCGTGCCCTCGCGTGCGCGCCCCCTGTGAGTCCGGTCGCGGGTCCCGCGGACTGGATAGCCCGCGATCGTCTCACAGGAAGGATGAACGGGGAGATGCGAAAGTAAACAGCATCTCCCCATTCTGCCTAGCAACTAGTGACACTGATCTCTGCTCCCTGTGATTGGAGCAGAGATCAGTGTTCACTAAAACACAGCCTCGCCCCCCACAGTTAGCAACACTCCCCTAGGAACGCTTAACTCCTACACTGCCACCCCCTGGTTAACCCCTTCACTGCCAGTGTAATTTACACAGGAATCAGTGCATTTAAATAGCACTGATTGCTGTATAAATGACAATGGTCCCAAAAATGTGTCAAAAATTTCTGATGTGTTTGCCATAATGTCGCAGTCACAATAAAAATGCTGATCGCCGTCATTACTAGTAAAAACTTACTTTTGCGCAAACCAATCAATAATCGCTTATTGCGATTTTTTTTACCAAAAATATGTAGAAGAATACGTATCGGCCTAAACTGAGGAAAAAAAATGTTTTATATATTTTTTGGGGGATATTTATTATAGCAAAAAGTAAAAAATAATGTTTTTTTTTCAAAATTGACGCTCTTTTTTTGTTTATAGGGCAAAAAATAAAAACCGCAGGGGCGATCAAATACCACCAAAAGAAAGCTCTATTTGTAGGAAAAAAAGGACGTCAATTTTGTTTGGGAGCCACGTCGCACAACTGCGCAATTGTCAGTTAAAGCGACGCAGTACCGAATCGCAAAAAGTTGTCTGGTCTTAAGACAGCAAAATGGTCCGGTATCATCAATAAACACAGCAACCAAAAATATAATATATTGTAGCTCACCAATTCCTAGATGTGGTGGTTGCATTTTTTTTTTTCCCCTTTGTTTTCTCCTGTTGATGCGACCAGTAAATCTTTGTTTTTTCAGCTGTCTTTAACAGAACAAGATGTCCAGGGCTTGAGACAAACCATTTAACACTGACATGGGGCTTACAATGATCAGATTTTATTCATTCCTTTATCCCAAATGAAAAAAACTGTTGTAGCTGCTTAAAAATGATATAGGTAGTGTTGCTCCATGTAAATCTGCAAGTACATCTATGAAAACAGTGAAAATCATTGGGTGCTTGGAGAGTAAAAACCAAAGGATTTTGCACCCTAACAACAAGGCACGATGTGGGGATTGCTATCTGGGAGTTTTTTGGCCAGGCTTCAAGGTGGGCCCAAATGGCCTACAGGTATGACATTAAATGTAGGCTCCATTCACCCCTGAGCAATTTGTGTTTTTTAGTTGAGCGTTTTTGGAGCTGCACCATTCATTTGAATGGACCTCCCTCTGCTCCAAAAATGCTCCAAAAGAAGCTCATGTACCAAATCTTGGCACAGAGCCAGGAGCATTTGCGGTCAGGTCAGCATTTGTTGCCGCGATTGTAGTGCGGTTTGTCGCTCGACAATCGCTGCAAAATCGCCTTTGGGGTGCCCTTAGGAAGTAATGGCATTGCAAACACGTTTAGCATTTTGCTGCGATTCTGGAATTTGCGGACAGAAACGTGGCGTTTCCGCCCACGTTTCGAAACACCTAGGTGTGAATTGGGGCCTTAATGAAGATTTTACAAAGCTTCAGATCTTAAAATACTTACTGGTGCCCCTTCACTATATACAGTATGTTATTCTCAGGAAAAGGTGACCTTAGTCTTTAATTCCAGGAGCCAAAGGTAACTGAGCACCCCGGCTATGGGGGGCTTTTGGTGCAGATATTGGTGCAAATCTCTGCAGCTTGAGATATGTACAGTACATTTGTACCAGGAGGTGTCTACTTTTTAAAGGAATTTCAAGTTTGTAGCTTTAATGTTTCTAAAGCTGTACTTAGAATTAAAACATCATTATTTGGCACAAAATAGTGCTAAGTCATATTTTGAAAGGTTGTTATGACTACTTGACATGAAAGTCAATATATATTTTATATATGTATATATATGATAAAAATATGTACTTGGCTATGAAATCCCTATAATGCACTGAAGTTTTTCTATGAGCTCCTAATATATGGTTTGTTTCTATAACCACAGCTCTACCAGTGCCCATTAAGCTTCGTAGTATTTTCTTACTTCTGGCGGGGTGTAGCCCTCAATTAATAACCTAGTATACCACACTGTAAAACAAACCAATATATTAACGGCCAACATCTTAAGGCTTTTGATTAATCGTTCCTGTGTGTCCAAATACACCATATTACTGTTCATTCAAAACAGACTTTGAAGAATTTTTCAGAACATAAGTAGCTGGCAGAGGTAGATTTCGTGATGCTATATTTCCTGTGGTTACTACCACATGATCTACACACTCAGAACTCAGGTTTTAGATGTAAAATCCGGACCAGTTTTTCTCTATGTCAATCTTTATGAACATATATGCTAATTATATAATTTTAAAGCTACTAAAGCACATCTAACCCTTTCATTCTATATTTATTAATCTAGTAGGCTAGAAGTAAGTAGAGAAGGCCCTTTTTATCTCTTTTCTCCAACTTCCTGAGGTGCAATAATACCATTGATTTGTGGAATGTCAGAAAAATTGAATCACGTGGTAGTTTAGGCCGGTGTTTCTCAACCAGGTGCACCCTGGGTTGCCATGTAGGTTCCCCAGGGGTGCCACAAACATAGGTCCCAGTTTGCCCTGTATTAATAGCAACATAAGTTGGCATGGTGGGCGTGGGTTGGCCTCTAGCATAATAAGATTCAATGGCATTCTAGGGCCACAACATGATTACATCAACTGATGCTGGTCCAGGGCAGGTGGTGTGCAGGCATGCTCCAGGCATTTAGAAGAGGACGGAAGTCCACCTCCTCCAGACTTGTTCCAACTCACACTGTTAGAGCCAAAAGGTAGAGCTTCGATGTGAAGAAGGGCCTGAGTGATTGGGGAGAACTCTAGGATGATGGAACTCTGTTATGGAGGCATTCAGATGTAAAGGGGGGTCTCTGATATATATATAGGGAGGTCTCAGATGAGATGGATAGACTCTGATAGGATGGGGGGACTTTGACAAGATGGATGGACTCTGACAAGAAGGGGGGCTTCTGATGTTAAAGTTCAAGGCGGTTGTGTGCATCATCCCAGACTCAGGTTTTCCATTGATGAGTAACATTTACATTTTTTTCATTTTAGACTGGGATGTCTTAGGATTTTGTACGTTTTAAAGGGCTCCGCAACAGAAGAAAGGTAAGGAAACACCAGTTTAGCCAACTTTAGGGTAAAACTACTGTAAGTTAGTCACAATTAGGTGTAAGGACATGGGTAAAGTTTCCTATCTGCAGTCAATTTGCCTATAATTCCCTACCTATGTCCCAGTGGGTGGGGCAAACCATCTCAGGGAAGCGTGGTTTGTGGAGTAGCGCTGGCTGAGGCCATTCAACACCTTTACTACACATGGGTCGGGTCGGGAGAGTGCATTCCTGATGCCTACAAACATTGTTACCTCTGGATGAGTGAGCTAGGACACCAGTGCCCCCACGTTTGAGGACCAGAGAGAAAAAAAGCCTTTTCTTCTTGCTTGGAACGGCGCTTAAAGTTTCGCAAACCCCTACTGTTGCATTCAACACACAAGAGGAGAAGAAGAGACATATTCAAACTGGGCTGCTGTTTGAGAGACGAGAGCCCCAAACTTTTTTAATTTTTTTCTCTTCAAATACTAGCTTGATGTTACTGCACTTTCAGCACTGCACTGGAATATCACACTTCTCTTGGATGCAATAAAAGTTGAGTCTTTATTCAGTAGCCTGCAGCAACACCCGATGCCTTTTTTTTTCTATGGTAGATTGTCTCTTGAAGAATGCCTACGTCATATACTTCCTGCTGGCTATTGATTAGGAACACAACTTTTATTCCATCCTGATTTGTGCAGTGTTTCTTGGAATCTAGCCTGATGTCAAGGGTTATATGGACTGGAATTGATTTAGTAAGGGGTCTCCACACATCATGCTAATGGATAGAAGTCTATATGACTCATACACTTGGCTTCAAAAATTCAGGGAAAGGTGGCAGCGTAAAAAAAGTTTTGAAAAAAGAAAAAAATTGCAAACCAAATTAATTTTATTTGACTCCAATGCGTTTGGCCAAAAATGCACTTCTTACACATTCGTGCTTTTGTACACCTTAACAGGACAGAAGTTAAAAAAGAGACATATTATTTGGATGTTCAACTTGGACCACAGCATACTCATTCAACATCAGTGTATGATTTGCTAGATCAGTTTAAGCATCTTGTTTGCTATGTGCTTGTACATCTGTGCCAGTGGAATAATAATAGCCATAGCATCTTACATGGCTTCTATGGACCCTGGCGGTATGTAGGGCGGGCATCCGTCTCAACTTTACCCTGTCCTTCACATGCAGCCGGTCTCAGCCCAATCATACGGGTTGCAGGGCATGATAGATTGCTCAGCCCAAACCAATACTGTCATGTGCATTGATGGTGGCCTGAGGCCTAGACTTCCCTACCTCCTGGTCCCGACGTGGTTAACCTCCTCTTCCCTGGGAGAACTCACACACTTGGTCCACATGTCAGCTTCCAGGACCCGGACATCCAGGTTTGCACCAGCAAGGTCTCCTCTTACTCCACAGGTATTGGTTGTGTTAAACACTTCACTCCATTAGATTATCACACAGATAATCAGACTTCTTTACTGTAACAGTTCAACAAAGAACACATAACAGTGCAAATACTGGCTTTAGCATTTCCCAAATAATGGCATGAGGTAAAGGTGTTCAGGAATTCTTTTGGCTTCACTCAGATGTCTCCATCCCCTGGTTGCACACTCTTACAGCTGCTCATATCTTCATAAGGGGCAAACAAAGGGAAACACCATTCTCCTCTTTTTCAGCTTTATTTCAAGCTTCTTTTCTCTGATGAGAGTAAGGGATGTTTCACCACCCCCACCCCTGAATGGGGAGAGCTCAAACACCCTCAGCAGACCTTCCTTCTCTGTCTGACTCCCAGTTAGAGAAGCCCAAGTGTCCTCCACCTTATACAGGGATACCCAAAAAGCACTCCACCAGGAGGATGAGCAACCCTTAAGGTGACCTCTACCTACGTCTACCTGTCTACAGGTAAGAGGGGCTCCATTAGGGAGGCTGTTGAGGCAAAGTAAACCCTGTCCCACTGTGACCTTTCCAGCCCAGAAGAGCAGGCAGACATCAGCAGCACAGAAAGAGTCTTCAGGATTATGACACCAGTCAAAGATCCCCTTTGCAGACCATGCAGTATGAATAATGTTTGTCCCTAGTTCTATTCCTGAGTGAGCACACGCAGCCAGGCATACAGTAGCTTCTCATTCTCTCTACACAAAAACTAGGCAGGAAGCGTCTTTTTTTACTTTTCTTGCTTGAAGAACTGGAGTAGGGTATGGAGTGAGCATTGGAATACTACAAATTTAGTGCAAACGTAATGGAGGTCACTCTCTGACTATGGCTGTCTCTTCAGGGTGAAACCCCTCTTGAGGCTAGTGATGAGTAAACTACAGCTCAGGGGACTGCAATGCAAGAGCAGACCTTAGCCAGCAAATCTGGAGCAGTCGGGGCCTGACTTCCGCTTCCGCCGACGCGACCGGATGTGACGGTCGGACGCGGCGTTCGGATGTGAACAGCGGGAGGGTTGAGATCAGCCTGAGTCTCCGACAGTATCCTGAATAGTCCCTGCTACCGAGACCCTAAGCCCGCGAAAACGAACGCTTGGTGGTGCCCGAGTCTCCTATGGAACCCTGATCGGCTCTTGCTACCGAGACTTTAAACCTGTGAAACCCGTGAAAACGATCGCTTGGTGAGATGAGCAATAGTAAGCAGTCGGCGGCCGATCGTCTTAAAGAATTTGCTCGAACGGATCAGCAAGACGGCGGGCGTAGCCCCCCACAGACACGGAGTGGTGGACCATCAGCGCTGGAAACCCAGAAGCTTAACACGCCCCAGCCGCAGTCCGGGAAAGCAGCAGAAAAACAGGAGAAACATCCCAAACTGACCCTGGAACAGATGAACTCCCAGATAATGGAGGCCATCCACTCGAGTAATACAGCCTTAACAGGTAAAATGGATGAGATTATAAATGATATAGGACTGATCAGGCATGATATGCAGAGTATAAGAGAGAGAATGATGGAAGTGGAAAATAGGACTGCTTTATTGGAAGATACTGTTACCCCTATGCCTAAAAAGATAGCTACGATAGAAAAACAGATTACCCTGTGGCATCAAAAATCTGATGATTTTGAGAACCGTATGCGCCGCAATAACCTAAGAATAGTCGGTTTACCAGAAAAGGCAGAAGGGTTTAATCCTGGTGACTTTATAGAAAAATGGCTGAAAAATGTATTCCCAGATATGGAGGTATCAGCAGCATACGCAGTGGAGAGAGCGCATAGGGTCCCGGCAGTAACACCTAAACCAGGGTTTCCCCCTAGACCCCTGTTGGCACGACTACTAAACTGCAGAGACAGAGACACAATTCTGCGGAAAGCAAGACAAAAAGGAGAGATTCGCTATGAAAATAGCAAAATATCAATATTTCCAGACTTCTCTCTGGAGCTGCAAAAACAACGGGCAACATTTTATGAAATAAAACGAAAAATGAGAGAGGCAGGAATTGAATATTCTATGGCATACCCAGCACGATTGAGAGTGGAGGAAGGGGGAAAGACTTTGTTTTTCAGCACACCTGAACAAGCTAAAGACTGGCTGGGAATAATCAAGCCTATGCCTCGATAGGAGAAACAGAGAAGCCCTGAAAGGATAAGAGACGCCAAGAAGATCGGGACTTTGGGGGGGGGCGGAAGAGGGGGGATGAGAAGGACACTCTCCCTACTTTATATTTGCTCTTTATTTCCCCTTTTTTTTTATTTTTTTTTCCTTCTTTCCTTAGGTTAAAGGAAGAAGTTTTAATAATTTATTGATTTGGTTTTCCTTTTTTTTTTGATGTGTTTTGTTTTTTTTTCTTTTTTTTGGTTTCTTTTTTTTTTCTTTTTTTTTTTTCTTGTACTTTGCCTTTTTTTTTTTTTTTTTTCCCCCCCCCTTCCTTTTTTTGTTTTTTTTTTTTGTTGAGGGGAGAAATGGGGAAAGGTAAAATGTAAATGTTTATTTGTGTGTTTATTTGATAGGGGGGGGGGGGGAGGGGGGGGGGGGGGGGGGGGTAAATGGAGGGTGATGGGGTGTGTATAAATAGGAAAATGGAGCTAAAATCACAGCGAAACACATTGAAATAAGCACTAGTTATAAAGGGAAGAGAGGGAAGAGAGAGAGGAAATCTTTCTCTTTCCCCTTTTTTTTTTTTTTTTTTTTTCTTCAAAAACACAATAATAAGGGAAGGCTAGGGTAAGGTAAAGAGACACATTATAAACACTATAAACACAAATAAATGGGGGAAGGGGGGGGAGGGATGGGGAGTGAATAGATGAGACAATAGAGTTGCGCACAAGGAAGGAGGAAGGGAAGGATAGAGGAAGGGAAGTGGAGGAAAAGAGAGAACAAGAAAACAGTATTTTTTTTTTTATTTTTTTTTTTTTTTTTTATAAAATTTTTTTTTTGTTTTTTTTTTTTGCTGTGCGGTGTTCCTTTTTTTTTTTTTTAAAAAACTTGGTTTTATTTTTTTTTTAAAAGGGAGGGAGAGGGTGAAAGGGGGGGATGCCACCTCCTCCCCCCTCCTTGGCGGCTCCCGCCTCGCCCCTCATATTCCCGATTAGGCGGGAAAAGGGTAGGAGCAGACAGGCTGAAATCGAAAAAAATTTCCCAAGCTTTAAACATCCCAAGGAGCACTGTGCAAGCGATCATTTTGAAATGGAAGGAGTATCAGACCACTGCAAATCTACCAAGACCTGGCTGCCCCTTTAAACTTTCAGCTCAGACAAGGAGAAGACTGATCAGAGATGCAGCCCAGAGGCCCATGATCACTCTGGATGAACTGCAGAGAACTACAGCTGAGGTGGGAGAGTCTGTCCATAGGACAACAATCATACACTGCACAAATCTGGCCTTTATGGAAGAGTGGCAGGAAGAAAGCCATTTCTCAAAGATATCCATAAAAAGTCTCGTCTAAAGTTTGCCACAAGCCACCTGGGAGACACACCAAACATGTGGAAGAAGGTGCTCTGGTCCGATGAAACCAAAATCGAACTTTTTGGCCACAATGCAAAACGATATGTTTGGCGTAAAAGCAACACAGCTCATCACCCTTAACACACCATCCCCACTGTTAAACATGGTGGTGGCAGCATCATGGTTTGGGCCTGCTTTTAAGAGCAAAAATGCAATATGTTGGTAATGCCCTAAAAAAAAATGATATGGATGAATGGAATGGAATGGATGAATGAGAGGAGAGAGGTAGAAAAGAGAATGGTCACGGAAAGGAAAAAAGGGACATATGATTTTTTTTCCTTTTCTCTTCTTTTATTTTTCGGGGGAATAATGGCTAAAATAAAATACAATAAATATGAGTAATCAGCACACATTTCTGTCATGGAATGTGAGAGGTATGGGAACGCAATTAAAATGAACACAGGTTTTTTCAGAAATTAATAAAGTGCAGGCAAAGATCATTTGTATCCAAGAAACACATATGACTAAAGAGAGATTGAAGTATCTAGAAAAACCTTGGATACAATGGTCAAGCCACTCATGTCATACTACATACTCAAGAGGGGTTTCTCTTCTGGTCCATCGGGGGGTAACATGGGAGTGTATTAGAGAAAAAAGAGATCCCGATGGAAGATATGTTTTTGTCTTTCCGTTGGTGCATGCAATGCCTGTTGTAATCATGGGGATTTATAACCCTCCCCCAGCTACAATGCGAGTACTGAAAGAGGCAGTGATATTTATGTCAGAATACCCAGAGGCACATGTCGTATGTATGGGAGATTTCAATATGTGTTTAGACCCAAAACTAGACAGGTTCGGAAGAAGTAAGCATAAAGGAGGGGAAGGGCCGAAGGTGTTGGAGAAATTTATGAATGAAGTAGGATGGGCTGACTTGTGGAGGATCAGAAACCCTGGGATCCGGGCTTATTCATGGCATGCACCAGGGAGAGGGCGCATGTCTAGAATAGATATGGTAATGGGGAACGAAAAGATCCTGCCAATGGTTCGGTCTGTGGCGTACATGACAAGAGGGGTGTCTGACCATTCTGGATTAACCTTTGAGCTAAAAATAGGCCCAAAAAGAATACGACCGGGTTATAGGATACAGGCTCAATGGTTAACCCAGATAGGATTAAACAATAGAATTCCAGAGCAAATGGGAATGTTCCTGGAAGCACATGGCAACAGGAAAATAGATGGAGTACTCTGGGACACATTTAAGGCATACTTGAGGGGGATAACAAGATCAACAATATCATACATTAAACGTACTAACAGACAGGAAGAGGAGGAAATGGAACAATTATGTGCACAGGCAGAAAATAGGTTTATAGGGGACCCTTCAAACATAAATCAAATAAGATGGGCAGCCTCATCACGGCAATATAAGAACCAATTAATAATTAACGCTAAGCGTAAGAAACTCCAATATGCACAAAAATTTTTTGAACAAGGACAACAATCTAATAAGATGCTGAACTTTATGATAAAACGACAAACCCCATCACTAGCAATATCAGAGGTGAAAAATGAAAAAAGGGAGATGGTAAACACATTAGATGAGATACTTGAGACATTCCAAAAATACTATATTAACATGTATACATCAACACTGACCTGTACACGAGAGGAAATAGAGGATTACCTGAAGGATTTGGACTTCCTTAGATTAACAGAGGAACAAAGAGAGGAGTTAGAGAGGGACATAGAGGAAGAGGAAGTACGAGAAGCTATCTTCTCTCTGGGAAAGGGTAAGTCCCCAGGACCAGATGGCATACCACTGGAAATGTACCAGCGATACGCAGAGATTGTGGTACCAGTTATGACCAAAATGTATGGAGAGGCGTTCCAAAGGGGAGAAATGCCTGTTTCCATGTATGATGCTACAGTCATATTGATACCAAAACCAGATAAAGACAGAACTGAGTGTGGGTCGTACAGGCCAATATCATTATTAAATATAGATTACAAAGTACTGGCAGAAGTGCTTGCCAAAAGGCTCAATCAGGTAATTTTGTCTATAATAGCGGAGGATCAAACTGGATTTATGCCAGGGAAATCCACCTCAATTAATATTAGAAGGACGCAATTTATGACACAAATGAGAGAGTTTATCCCGGAAACAAGTGCCTTGGCATCGCTGGATACAGCCAAGGCATTTGATTCTATAGAATGGGAATTTCTGCAGACAGTCCTGGAAAGGAATGGATTTGGGGAAAAATTTAGAAAATGGGTGAGAATAATCTATAAACAACCATGCTCCAATTTGCTAATAAACGGTATATTATCCCCTACAATAAAACTATATAGAGGAACAAGACAGGGCTGCCCAATGTCACCGCAATTATTTGCTCTGGCAATTGAGGCATTGGCAAATAGATTCAGACAATCAGATAAATATAAAGGGATTAAAGTAGGAAAAAAAAACGAACACATAGGCTTATACGCGGACGATATTATATTATATATGGGAGATGCGCAAGCATCTCTGACGGAAGCAATGAGAATAATAGAAACATACGGGAGGTTCTCAGGGTTAAAAATAAATTGGCAAAAATCCGCACTGATGCCTTTGGGAACAGGTAATGAAAGGAGAGCTCAGACCCCATTAAAAATAGTTGAAGTTTTTAAATATTTAGGAGTAAATATTACATTGAAACATGAAGACGAGATGGAAGCTAATATACTCCCACTAGTAGAACATGTGAAGAGAAAATTGGAAATATGGATAAAGCTACCAATATCAATGGCAGGCAGAATTCACCTGATAAAATCTATTATATTACCCAAGTGTTTATATGTATTTGCACACTCCCTAGTAAAAATACCAAAACAGATATTTAAAAAATTAAACTCGCAGATGACTCGGTTCATTTGGGCATATGGAAGATGTAAATTAAAATTTAATAAACTACAAAGACCAAAGACAGAAGCTGGACTGGCCCTCCCGGATTTATATTTATATTATTTGGCAGGGCAACTGAAACATCTAAGATCATGGGTAGGACAGGAAAAAATAACAAGGATAGAGGAATATCTCCTTAGTAAAATGCAAATAGATGACTTAATGACGGGACTAGAATTAAAAGATCTGAGGAGAGTGGGAGTAAAAATTCCCCTTTTGAAAGTGGCAAGGACAGTATGGAGAGAGGCTAAGAAACTGACGGGATTTGTTGGAATCCCAACAGAAACTGCGCTTTGGAACAATCCAAAATTTGAACAACTGGAAGCCTTTGAGGATAGTAAATTTTGGAAGCAGAATAAGATAATAACTTTTGGTCAGCTATATGACAAAAATGTGATACTAACCTATGAAAACCTATGTAAACAATATAATTTATTGAGTAAACAGTTCTACAGATACCTTCAGCTGAGGCAGGTGCTACAGACACAGTTTAGAAGAGAGGAATTAAAAATATCTAAATATCCCCTTATAGGCATCCTGAGATCACAGGGACCTAAGGGATTGATAGCAAAGATTTACACACACTTGTTACAGAAGAAAATAGAAGGCGAACCATTGAAAATAAGGGATAAGTGGCAGGAGGCTATTCCAGACATGAGCGATCATGAATGGGATGAAGCCTGCAATTCCCACTGGAAGGTATCCCCTGCAATGAATAACAGGATAATACAGATGAATATAATACATCAGACGTACTTGGCTCCAAATAGACTGTACAAAATGGGGAGGATGACTGAACCAAGATGTACTAGATGTGGGCAGGGGGGAGCAGACTTCCTTCATGTAATGTGGTACTGTGGCTAAATAGGAAAATATTGGCAACAGGTAGCTAGGAAAATAGGAAAAGTCCTGAATAAACCTTTTATAGCTACGATGGAATTATGTTTGTTGGGGATATTGAGGGAAGAGAGAGATAATAGAGATAATAATACCTTCTTAAGGGAGGTACTGTTTCTGGCAAGAAAACAAATAATAGAAAAATGGATTCAGCCATATCCCCCGACAGTAACCCAATGGGTGAGAGCAGTAAACCAGGTCCTACCCTATGAAAAAATAATGTACGAACAAAGGGGAAACGGGCGAAGGTATGAAAATATATGGGCAAAATGGAATAGAACATGGCTAACAGTGGATAGAGGAATATCTGAAAATATAGTATAAAGTGACCATAGAGGGTGAGAGAGGAAGGAATGAAAGAGAGGAGAAAATGTAATTATAATTTGTATTATATAAAGAAATGTAAAAGTATATAAAAATGTATAATGTAAATTATTATGTAAGGAAAAATTTGGAATAAAGAGTTTTGAAAAAAAAATGCCCGGGGCCGATGTCAGACGAAAGATTCCTTCACATTACTGTCATGTCAAGCTGACGCTTTGGGTAGACTTATTGAAAGATGAGGATTTAAAAGGAAAGGTGTCACAAAAGTGGAAAAAAGGAAAAACAAGCCTGGGAGACAAAGATGATATATGAACTGTCAGAAAATTCTTCAAAAGGGCCTAAACATTAACGCTTTTTATGACTTGCCCCATTGAAGGGATTAATGATTACGTTTTAATCACTCTCTTTCAACAAGCCCATCTTGTCAGCAGCACCGCAGATCTGTCTTGCCATGTCAAAGTACATATTTTTAGCATCACAATTTAAACAATCATTTTTTTTTTTTTTTTAAACTAAGGTGTGTAGAGGTTTTTTTTTTTTTAATTCTCTAGTATGGCCTCTGTTACATTTTAAATGCATATTTTAGATTGGTAGCAGATGTATGACATTTTTGGTGTTTTACTACCCATATTGTTATGGATCGCAGGCCATTCTGATGTACAGGCAGGTATGAAGTGCTATAGTACACGTCATTCTTGTTAATGATGATCCTTCACTGCTTAAAGCATAACAATGGGCTGCATTTCACTTATTTAAATGGTCCCCAGGGAGGTTTCAAAATTAAAAAAGCAGCATAGAAAGCAATAAGCTTCCTAATGGTGCTGTCCCACATAGAAATGCCAGTAGATATCCTCAGCAGTGCCGGGACAAGGTAATCCAGCGCCCAGGGCAAAGATGCCAAACTGCGCCCCCTTCCCTATTTATGATGTGCAAGCTTAGAGGATCCTACACCCAATAAACCATTGCGCCCAGGGCAACCGCCCCTCCCGCCCACCCCTTGTCCCGGCCCTGATCCTCAGTCTTTTGGGTTAAAAGCTGGAAGAGAGCAGGTGACCTGTGAGTGTAGGGCAGTGATGGCGAACCTTGGCACCCCAGATGTTTTGGAACTACATTTCCCACGATGCTCAAATACACTGCAGAGTCCATGAGCACCATGGGAAATGTAGTTCCAAAACATCTGGGGTGTCAAGGTTCGCCATCACTGGTGTAGGGTGTCATGGACACAGGGGATGTCACTATGGTGCTCTGCACTTACAGGACCTGATTTATTAAAGGCAAATAGGCTGTTCATTTTGCAAAGGAAGTTACACTCACCAGCCACTTTATTAGGTACACATGTTCAATTGCTTGGTAACACAAATTGCTAATCAACCAATCACATGGTGGCAACTCAATGCATTTAGGCATCTAGATGTGGTGAAGATGATTGCTGAAGTTTAAACTGAGCATCAGAATGGGGAAGAAATGTGGATTTAAGTGATTTTAAATGTGGCATGGTTGTTGGTGCCAGAAGGGCTGGTCTGAGTATTTAAAAAATTGCTGATCTACTTGGTTTTTTTACGCACAACCATCTCTCGGGTTTACAGAGAATGGTCCGAAAAAGAGAAACTATCCAGTGAGTGGCAGTTTTGCGGAAGAAGATGCCTTGTTGATGTCAGAGGAGAATGGGCAGAGGGGGGTAATGGTTCGAGATGATAGAAAGGCAACAATAACTCAATTAACCACTCGTTACATCCAAGGTATGCAGAATACCATCTCTGAATGCGCAACACATCGAACCTTGAAGCAGATGGGCTGCAGCAGCAGAAGACCACACCGGGTGCCACTCCTGTCCGCTAAGAACAGGAAACTGAGGCTACAATTCGCACAGGATCACCAAAATTTGACAATAAAAGATTGGAAAAACGTTGCCTGGGCTGATGAGTCTCGATATCAGCTGCAACATTCAGATGGTCGGGTCAGAATTTGGCGTAAAAAACATGAAAGCATCGATCCATCCTGCCTTGTATCAAAGGTTCAGGCTACTGGTGGTGGTGTAATGGTGTGGGGGATATTTTCTTGGCACACTTTGGGCCCCTTAGTACCAATTGAGCAGCTGTTAAATGCCACGGGAGTATTGTTGCTGACCATGTCCATCCCTTTATGACTACAGTGTCCCCATCTTCTGATGGCCACTTCCAGCAGGATAATGCACCATGTCACAAAGCTCCAATCATCTCACCACTGGACAATGAGGTCACTGTACTCCAATGGTCTCCACACTTACCAGATCTCATCCAGTAGAGCACCTTTGGGATGTGGTGGAATGGGAGATTTGCATCTTGGATGACAGATCTACAGCAACTGCATGATGCTATCATGTTAAAATGGACCAAAACCTCTGAGGAATGTTTACAACACCTTGTTGAATCTATGCCACGAAGAATTAAGGCAGTTCTGAAGGCAAAAGGGGGTCCAACCCGGCACTAGCAAGGTGTACCTAATAAAGTAGCTGGTGAGTGTACACTTTGCAAGGGAGTCTGCCCCAGAGCTTAGTGAATGAGGTGAAGCTCTGCTGATTTCCATCATCCAATCAGGTGCAATTAAAACAATATTTTTTGGTAATTTTCCTTGCTCTTGATTGGGTATTCTGTGCAAAGTGATACGTCACCACATTTACTAAGGTCTGGGGAAAATTTGATTACAAAGTGCAACTTACCTTGTGAAGTGAACAGGCAGTTTGCCTTTTTTAAATCAATTCCACAGTCTATTGACATAGAAGGCATCACTGCCATCATCCTGTGACACTCTTTGCATCATCGAGGTCTGACCAACCTGAAGATATCTGGCAAAAGTATGTTTTTTTAAAAGTATAAAATACAAGAAAGGGACCTCCAATCGAAGTGGGGTAAAAAATTTGGCAGGGCAAGATTTGGCTTTAAAATAGAATTGTGGCCAAGTTATGGGCATTCAAATATTTAAATAACTATGACAATCAGTAAATTAGATTTAAAACCAGCTCTCACTGACCTCTGTAGCTGCAGGCTCTGTGGAAGAATTCTTCTTCAAATTTTACAAGAATAGCAGTGACGTATTTCTGGTACAATAGATTTTATTGAAAATAGCAACATAACAGAGTACAAGCTGAGCAATACAAACAGAAAAACATATGGTTATAGAAGAAACACACTTTTTGAGTTAGTCAAAGCAAAAGCGCAGTAGCATCCAGCCTCTGGTGTCGGAAATGGCAACGAGTGTCCAAGCACAGTGGCCCAGGGCTGAGTGGTGCAGTTGGGTTTCCCATCCCTTGGTATAAGAAAAAAATAAATTAAAAAGGGAGAGGTAAAGCCCTGGTCCGGGCCTGAATTGGAAAGAGGGAGGGTAAAGAGGGAGGTAGGCAAAAAAATAAAGGGGGATTGGGTGGGGGGTTGAGGGGGGGGAGAGAACTGAGGGAGAGGCAGATAAATAGTCATGAGAAGGAAAAGAAAAAGATAGACAGGACTAAGTAAGAGAAGAAGAAAGTACCTGTGGGCTGGACGGCATTCTACAGCAGTCCGGGATACCCAGACTGCTCAGGGGCAGAGTGGGGAGAGCATACGACCACCATGGGCTCCACACTGAGGAATTTGGAGTGGGAGTCATGGAGAATACTGGTAATTTTCATGTGGATCAGTAGTTAAAATGCTCTTCACGTCTGAAAACCCAACCAAGGGCTTCTTCTAGGCCCTAGCAATGGCGCACTTTACACTTATGAAAAGGTACGTGCCCAACCTCTGTTGATGGGAGAAGAGACCTGGAAGGGGCAATGGAGGAGTGCATGCTGGGCGCCCTTGCAGAAAGGCACATGAAAAAGCATTGATAAGCGGTCATAGACCCTTGACCAAAATCCCAAGAAAATGACCAGACATAGATCTCATCTCCCTGTTGGCCACAGCCCCTGAAACATCTATCACTGTATGACTGGTTCGAGTGAGCTATGCGGGCCGGGACCCAGTACCAGCGAAAGAGGACCTTGCAAGCCGTGACCAGGTTAAAGGAATATTTGGCTACAATTGACCAGGCTTTACTTCAGTCCTCTAATGCCCCGTACACATGGTCGGATTTTCCGACGGAAAATGTCCTATCGGACCATGTTGTCGGAAATTCCGACCGTGTGTGGGCTCCATCAGACTTTTTCCAACGGAAAAAGTTTGAGATCCTGCTCTCAAATTTTCTGACAACAAAGTCCTATCGGACTTTTTTCGATCGTGTGTAGCGAATTCGGAAGGACAAAGTGCCACGCATGCTCAGATCAAATTACAAGACCAAAGCTATTGGCTACTAGCCTCTACGTAGTCCCGTCGTACACAACGAACGTCACCACGTTCAGGATAATCGGATTTTCCAACAACTTTGTCCGACCGTGTGTATGCAACACCAGTGTCGGACAAAATCCGTCTGAAAAAATCCAACAGATTTTGTGGTCGGAATTTCTGACC
Organism: Lithobates sylvaticus; assembly: GCA_028564925.1. Lineage (NCBI taxonomy): Eukaryota > Metazoa > Chordata > Amphibia > Anura > Ranidae > Lithobates > Lithobates sylvaticus. Next base: position 45,740,224 of record CM053028.1, on the reverse strand, counting down.
GTGTGTACGGGGCATAAGTCTATAAGGGCTGATATGTTTCACTCCCATTTGACAGCATATGGGTGGGAATGAGACAAACCCCCCACAATTATGGAGGAGTAGATCGAGGCGATAGTGTCCCAGGCTCCAGGTGAGTGGTGGCAGAGGTGCTCAAAGGCTGTTTTCTGGAACGGAAAAGAGGAATTGTGACAGAGGGTAGAAATCCAGTGGCGGATCTGCAGAGGGCGCGTCGTGAGTCTCACAGGTGGAGGCCCAAGATGGAAAAGTGCAGGATCCCAGGAAGTGGCAGACCTGAGAAAAGCCATGGGCTGGCCACCGGAGTTGGTAGCAGTGAAGTCTTTCAAGTCAGGTGTCAACACTCTGCTCTCCCCTGTTCCTCTACATGTCCTCTTTATTTACATTAGAGATTAGAAAGCTGGTAGGTTGCTGGTGGAATAGGGCAGTAAGAAAAATTTTGTGGTAATGGACCAAGGCTTGAAGATGAAGGTAAGTATCAGTAAAGGGGGATGGGGCAAAGTGACAGATTCCCTTTAACAGATGGCCACCTTGTGTCCCAGTAATACATTCACAGCTATGCTTAACACTCACCAACTCTGAACCCTAATAACCAAACCCCACCTAGGAACTCCTGAAGCAATCATCAATTGGGAGTAAATTGGTACCAAACCCCTACTGATCACATGCACCCATAAACAGGACCTGTCATACCTTAGCAAAGGTATGGCCAGCCTCATATGCCATTATTTAATTGCCTTGCTTTCACCCTGGGAGGTGCTGTGTGTTTGGCTCAGCATTATCTGAACAGATGTATTAGTTTTGGCACAGGGTGACTATCCTCTTGTATTTAATTATCCCAAGTCTAATTCAGACATGCAAAATTTAGCCAATTTAGCTTTTTTATTAACTGCCCCTTTTAATTTCAAAGAGCAGCTCCTTCCAGTGTTGACTTTAACATTTAGGTTGACGGATCTGTCATATTTCATACACTCCTGTACCTTGTCTGCCTGAGTGAAGGTTTGTCACCCATTTAGCTGGATTTCATTAAACTTTTGGCTTTGAATGTTGACTCAGGAGTCACAAAACCTGGTGGGCAGACTCTCCGTTCCCAGCTGCAAAACAGACCACAGTTTTAGGATAGAATAACATACCCAAAATAAATAATCATTATAGGTAGACTCGTTTTTCTTGAAACGCTTATACTGTATTGTGACCTCATACCTGATTTCTTCATCTTTAACAAGCTGTCAGAATTCAATGCAAATAAAATATTTTTATCTAGTAATCATTATTTTTTTCTTTTTTTTTGCAAGATGAAAAAAAAAAACACGTTGGAAGAACTTTGTTGCATTGACAGCAATGTTTCTCTAATGTTGACTCAAGTACTAATATGGGCATGGTTACCAAAGGACTTCTCATGGTATAGCAATTTTTTTTTTAAATAAAAATATTATCTAATAATAATAATATTTTAAAAATAGTTGCATGCAATTCCACGCTGAGCCGATGTTTGTTGCATCATCTCTGTATAAAAGTCAGCTATTGACAAGCAGATCAGACTTAACCTGAATTGAAACACCACTAATAGAGATGAGCTTCAGGTTTCACCCAAACTAAAGTCATTCGCAGTTCAGGGAAATGGGAAACTAACCCTTTTCTGCAATAACTATCTCTTTGCACTGTTACTGGCTTGCTACCATTACCTGTGGCCTCCCCTGCCCTATTGTAGTCCTCTGGCAGTGTAAAGGTATCAGGCCTGGATCCTGTTTACGCTTTTGTCTTCTGAATCTGTACCTCTGCTGCCTGACTGCTGCCAACTTCTGCCTGTCTGACCATGTTCCTGCCTCCTACTCCTGCAAGCTCTAATTTATTGCACAAAGTTCTTCTGCTGTCCAGGACTTCCTACAGGCGCCCGTACCACTTTGTGTCCTGTCATATTCTGTTATCAGTCTCAGGGGGAAAACAGGACAGGAGGTGTAAGGCAGAGCTCTCTCATCAGTCTGGCCTGCCTAGTGGTTAACGCTGCCCCAGCCGGGAAGTTAAGTTGTAATTGTGCTTCCTGTTTTTTTTTCTTGAGGGGTTTTTCTTGGGTCCAATCCTGTGTGCTATAAAAGAGACGGAGGCCCGGACCCTGGAGAAGAGCCTCCACTTTGTTTTGGTCGGGCTCATCTACTGCCGTTACTGGAGTCTGGATTTCCGGTAAAATGCTAAGGTCGGAGCTTCCCCTGCCTAGGAGGATTGCTGGAGCTTGTAGTCCTTCCTGAAGACACCAAATATGGACTCTGCCAAAGATGGACCCTTTCCTATGCAGGTTTGCTGGGGCAGCCACAGGCTGTTAGGGACTAGGGATGTTTGAAATGTTTGCACTTTATCCTAGATTGTTGTCTGAATATGTTACCATGTTAATTTATTCAAGTAAAGCATTTAAAACGTTTTCTCTGCCTGGTCTGAAGTTACTAAAGGAGTATAATGCAAGTAACCCGGCAAACATAGTCTACAACTCAGATTACTAGACACATCGGGTATGAAGACACCAGGGGAACAATAGTTAATACAGTGTGAATATAAAGTGGTTACCAAGGGTAACAAAGGTTTCTCTACCAACCTGTCGTTAAGCGTGCACATGTGACAGGTGAGATAGTCTGTGTCGTGAACGGGGCTCAAGTAATGCTGCCTCATGTGTAAGGCAGTGACCCTGTTTAAAGTGCCTAGCATAGCCTAGAAGAACCCACCCCGGGGTAGGCCTTATATGTGACCCGAATTGGCGTATGGAGGGGAACATGAAAGAAAGAAGTGCAACACACCCTACCCTTACAGGTCTCTATCAGATACGTAGCATTGGGTAAGGACGGGATGAGAAGGTTTAGCTCCACATTAACTGTGAAAGTGAAAAAGGTCACTTTCTGCAGCTAGTTCCCCACCCTATATAATATCAATCTTGCACCTCCCACAAGGAACCAAACCTTTAGGCTGGGTTCACACTGCCATGCGGAGCAGTTCACAGCAGGCGTCCGGAGTGTCCCTGTTCACTGTTTCAGGTCCGATTTCGGTCCAAATTTTTTGCTGAATTTAGACCTGAAATGGATGAAACGGATCATAAGACGCACAGGACTCCTGTGCAATTTGTTCTACAATATAAAAAGGAGACAATACAGTTATAATACAATAAAATACAAGAGAATTAAGAGGGCCCTGCTCAGAAGAGCTTACAATCTAATAGGGTGGGGCAGGTGGTACAGAAGATTGTAACTGTGGGGAATGAGCTGATGGAAGTGGTAGAAGATTAGTTGGAGACGTGATAGGCTTTCCTGAAAAGATGAGTTTTCAGGGATTGCCTGAAGGTAGCAAGAGTAGGGGATTGCCGGACCGGTGGAGGTAGCGAGTTCCAGAGGATGGGAGAGGCTCTGGAAAAATCGTGGAGATGAGCATGGGAGGAGGAGACGAGAGAGCTTGAGAGTAGGAGGTCTTGAGAAGAGCGGAGAGGACAATTTGGGTGATATTTGGAGACAAGGTTGGTGATGTAGCTCGGGGCAGAGTTGTTAATGGCTTTGTATGTTGTGGTTAGTATTTTGAATTTGATTCGCTGGGTGATTGGGAGCCAGTGTAGGGATTGGAGGAGAGGTTTGGCAGAAACTGAGCGGTTGGTAACGCGGATAAGTCTGGCAGCAGCATTCATGATAGACTGAAGAGGGGATAGCCTATGGAGAGGCAGGTCAGTGAGAAGGGAGTCTGCAATCTTATCTATCCTGTAATTACAATTATAGTAGGTGCTATGCAGGGTACCTGCCTGAATAATGTAGGTGGATTATTAGGCAAGGTAGAGGAGAAAACACTTTTTTTCAATATTGGCTGTTATTTTGTAAAATATCTTGCGTCTAAATGAATTAGCTATTTCATTCAATATAGTTCAACCCAGCACTGAGTCTCCTCAATCTCCTTTTTTTAAATTAGAGGAAATTAAACTGATTTAAATGATTTACAGAATACATTTTTGATACTGCATGATGAGAAAAAGAAAACCCAACCTAATATTAAATCGATTAACCAGTGATTTTTGTCCTAATCCAGAATTTTCCTTTCACAGACTATTTTTTGTTATATTTATTTGTAAGCGACTCATTTTATAAAAGATTTGTTCCTGAGAAATATTTAATACTCAACTTGAATAGTCTTGCTATGTATTTGATATTTGGGAGAAGACATCCTTGGATGACCTTGATATAGCTGTTCGGAAGTGACCTGCCTGGTTTTCATGCTGTGAAGGAAATGCCACATATTCATCAGCCTGGAGATAAAAGTCCCATATGTAATATGGGATAGATCAGATTGCATATAATGTTACAGACAAATGTCCTTGATCAATCGTTTATCTCTCCAAGGGGATAATTGAGCTACCTCTGCCATTCTTTATTAAACATGACTTAACCTTGTATAACGATAATGTTTGTAAAATATATGACTTATATAAATCTGTTGGATCATTTCTGTAATGGGATATTTTTACGGAATTGATTGGCCAAGTAGTTCTGCTGAAAAGGAAAGTGTTACTATACATTTGGAGAAATCTTTATAGACAAGGGCAAAACTATAGCAACAGTAACTGCTATAGGGCCCAGCAGCACAAGGGCTCACAGCCCTCTTAATCTTATTGAACAATGATTTATGCAGGAGTCCATACCATTGGCTGAAATTCCTACAATAAAATTGGAAGTAACCTGCATTTCATTTATTTAATTTTTTTAATATCACAAGTAGGGGATACTGACAGTACATATAATTATAGCTACTCTTTCAGTAAAAAGGCTCAAAATCAAACACCGGTGTCAATAAGGATACTGTATGTATATACTAAAGAAAAGGGAGTTGGGAGCCTGGTCCGCAACCAGGTGCTCACCAAAAGAACTAGGGGCAAATGGAGTATCTTGGTACAATACACTAAAAGTAAGCTCCGGTATGAAAACAATCATGTAAAAAATATACAAAAGTTTATTAGTACTGTACACAATACATGACAAAATAGGATCCATGATCAGCGGATCCCACCATATCCTTCGCCTGCTACGCAGACTCATCCCCTTTATCCCGGAAAAGGAAAAAGCGGTAGTAGTAGGAACTATCATCAATTCGCGTCTCGACTACGCAAACTCCCTCTACATAGGATTACCGGATTACCAGATTGCGCGCCTTCAAATTGTCCAAAATACAGCAGCGAGATTAGTCACCGGAAAGAAACCTTGGGAATCCATCTCCCCATCCCTAAGGACCCTCCATTGGCTCAAGGTAAAAGACAGGATCACATTCAAGACCCTCTGCCTCACCCACAAATATACACAAGGAAATGCTCCTCATTACCTTTGTGAAAAAATAGAAAAATACATACCAAATCGCAGCCTTCAATCAATAAACCAAAACCGCCTTCTCATCCCCAAAGCCTGCTACAAATCAAAGGGAGAACGAAGATTCGCAGTACAAGGACCCCGGCTATGAAATGCTCTACCGAACAACATCCGCTTGGAAGAAAACCATCAGGCTTTCAGGAAAAAACCCAAGACCCACCTCTTCTAAATATGGCATCACAACAAGAACAGACAAGCGCCTTGAGGCGATTCAGTTCGCATTTGCAGCGCTATACAAATCAATCATTCATTCATTCATTCAAAATATCAATGATGAATAAAAAATAGGTGACAGTCCATGTATATCACCAGGATAATACTCCCCTGATGGGGAAGATCACAGTGGGATAGTTCGTCACGGACAGTATTTCTACTAGTTTCGCAGACCAGGCCACTTCTTTAGGAAAAATATCTGCAATTTAATTAGCACATGATGAAAAACAATGCATTTAATCACATACAAAAGAAAACAATGTTTCACTCAATATATGAATTTAAACAATATACATCTGTTAGAATGGGGGCAGATAGGGGACCGCTTACCCAAGTAGTCCAGCATGTAGGTTGCTGTTTAGAGTAGGTTATAGTGTCATTGCTAGGGACAACCGTATATGTGTCATTAGCCTAAACAGCCAACCAGACAGGGAATGGATGACTTGGCGTAGGGTGACGGTTACTCTAGTAGTGAAGAGGTGTTGTGCATGTCCCCTTCCCTGGCAGCTGGTTCCTTACATTTTGGAAATGATTGAGCACGCTCTCAGCACAGAAGCCTCGGCTGCTCATGGAAGCATATGTGTGGTATGTTGGCATTAAAGCCCCCCCACACATTTGTATTATGTGGACGGGAAGAGGTTAAAAAGCAAACTGGTGTGATTTTAGATCGTATTACGTTTCAACTCACATTTTTTCTTTTTTTTTCTTTCATGAACAGGTTCTATAATTTCAGGAGGTAATAAATAAGCTTCCAACCTTTTTCAGTTGAAAAAAATGACTTATAGTCATGTCTAGAGTTCTGCACATTTAACGCCGCCTTTAGAACTAATTGATTTATATTTTAATTTTCTCCATCTGTTGAATGTAATAATTACTCAAGATAAGGAACAAAAATAATAACCTTGCCACCTTAGGTCCGTTCAAAGTGATCCCAGATATAATGTGGTATATATAGATGTTTTCTTACGCTTATACATTTCTCTGTTATCTCCGCATATTCATCAAACTGACAAAAATTACTTCCACAAGTTCAGTGCTATATAAATTCTAACACATCATTTATTTTCCACCTAATGTTATAGCACAATTAGCTTTACTTCATATCATATAAAATATATCATGCGTGAAAAGTATTTAACAGGTAAAGGTGGTTTGAAAAGCACCATTTAGCTTTCAAGTTGAATTCCAGGAATTTAGCTACTTTGTAAAAACTGCAGGCATATCATGAGTTTATATCTAATTATATCTAATGTCTAATAAGGTGCCTGTCAACTCGTAAGCTTATCTCTATTATTTACATCTGACAAGTTTATTGTGCTCCAGAAAGATAACATGCGGAGCTTCGACGCTGCTCACTGTGGTCTCAGTTTCTTCAAGAGCAGAGTCACTGGAACTGTTATGTTCACCCCTACTTCTGCCCATTTACAGAAGCCTTTGTATTATGTAGACATGTGCAATTTGTTTAGTTACAAATTCATTTTTTAATGAATGTAGACAAATTTGTTAATTCAGAAATATTTTTCAGAATATTCTGAAATTCAAAAATTTGCTAATTCGCAAATTCGAAACTTCAATATTTAAAAAATTAGTAAATTTGAAAATTTGAAAATTCGGAAATTCAAAAATATGAAAATTCAAAATTTCAGAAATTCGAAAATCCGAAAATTCGGAAATTCGGAGAGCCAAAATTAAGAATGAAAATCTGAAAATTAAAAAATTAACAAAAAGGCGAAAATAAGAATGAAAATACGAAAATTCGAAAAATCGGAAATATTAACTAACTAATAAATTATAGGTATTGGTATTTCCTTTCAAATTTGTCTGTTAGTGAACGTAACGAATACTAATTTATCCGAAGTTACGAATTATCCATAATAACGAATGCCGTATCTAAACGAATAGAACGTAACAAATTAATAATAACAAACAATAATAATAATAAAAAAAATGTATTACTATTATTATTTATTATTACTTTTCCGTTCCATTTGTTTAGATGTGGCATTCATTATTTCGCATAATTCGTAACTTCAGATAGATTTGTATTAGTTACGTTCACTAACAGCCAAATTTGAAAGGAAATTCTAAAACCTATAATTTTATAGTTAGTTATTATTAGTTATTTATTATTTCGAATTATTGGATTTTCATTCTTTCTTAATTTTTTATTTCCCGTTCTTATTTTCAGGTTTAGCATTTTCCGATTTTTGAATTTCCGAATTTTTGAATATCCGTCTTTCCGAATTTCTGAATTTCCGAATTTCTGAATTCCGAATTTTTGAATTTCTGAATTTTTGAATTTCCGAATTTTTGAATCTTCGAATTTCCGAATTCCGAATTTTTGAATTTATGATGAATTTTCAAATCCAAATTTATGAATTTTCGAATGAAACGAAAACTGACAAATTTTTTTGACAGTTCACATGTCTAGTATTATGTGAACTAATTTACAAAATACAAAGGCTTCTGTGAATGAGCAGGAAAGGGGAGGGCAAAGGTGCTCTGTGTGCCTCTCTCCTTTCACAGCTGGAGTGCAATAAGCCTATAAAATATATATAATGTGTAGCGGGGTTCTACCCCTTTTAGGCTTAGAGACTACATCTCCCAGGATTCCCCAGGCCCCAGGGCTGCTGACTTCCGCCCGGGAGGCTGCTGGGGGAGATTATAAAAGGGAAGAGCGGAGACCGCCTCTTCCTCTTGGGACACTTCCTCTTCTGAGGCCTGACAGGACTGGCCTGCCTCTGCTGACAGAGCGTGTGACGCGGAGACTGCAGCCAGCAGAGACACCTGTGCGGACCGGAGCTGAAGGCCTGAAGCCTGGGCCTTGCAGCCGATGGAGTGAGACTCTCACCCCTCAGAGTCCACAGCAGCGGAGCGGAGACTTCCCCTTACTGTCGGTCGGACGGAGCTGATGACCGGAGTGCAGGGCTGTGACTGAGGAGACCGGACGCCGCCATTGAAGAGACCAGAGCCACCATTAGAGGGACCGGATCGGAGGACGGTACCCAAGGATTGGTGAGAGAGCCGGAAGGCTCATCCTGCATTGACACACACGTTTTATGCCTACTGAACTGCCTAGGCGCAATTTACCTCAGAGCAGCAATGTTACTTTTGTGGATTACAAATGACACCATTTAAAGCTACATGTGCACCACCTCTACAGATTTATTGCCGGTGAAGAACACTGTACTAGTACAAGGACTGAGCTCTATTACTAGGGATCAGGCCTGGTCCGTTAGGTAGGCGCAGATAGATTTATTGCACCTCAGGGGTGTATAGCAGACGGTCGCCACACTGGGCGCTCCGTTTCCCCATTGTTAGATTGATATACCTGTGTACATGTTAAAGTGCATATTGCAGGGACCTGCTAAAGTATTGTAAGATATATGTTCAAATGCATGTTGCTATTCCTTTTTCCTTACTGACAAAAGTAAAGCCAGTTATTCTTATTTCAGCAGTCTGCTTGTGAGTTCATACCAATTACACTTAGAGTATAAGCTAAGTTTTATGTGCATAGGGACGTACCCCTTTACTAACTGTGCCAGAGCGGGTAGAGCCAAATTGCCGGGGGTTGGTGGAGCTGTACTCAGGGACCCAAAACAAACCAGCGGCTCTCTTAACTGGGGGTAGCGCTACACGTGGGGGCTCGTAATCCGGGATCCTGAGTCAGCGGGAAAAGCCGCCAGAAGGTGCCGGCATGGACCCAATAGAAGTGGGACGGTGGTCCGCAACATGGGCCGCTGACCCAGCCGCAGCAGCAGTCATTGAACTGCCAGGGATGTGGCAGAGAGAGGCAGTGAAGCAGCTCATAATGTCATTATCCCCATGCCAGAAGTCATGGATAATGGACATGAGAAATGATGCTGGGTACACATACGCCTTAATAGAATGGAAGGAAGAGACTCCAGAGCAGTTCAGGAGCCAAAGCATACAGGCACCGAATGGCCAGGCCTACCAATTGCTGCATGCGCTGCCGCGGAAGGGAGAAGGTTCTCCTATGAAAGCCATTCTATCCCCAAAGAAGGAGGAGCAGAAGGGCGCGGAAAGTCCCGCACCCGCACACACTACTCTTAGTGCAGAACTGTGTGCTGTCCTAGGGGAGATTGTGACCCAGTGCAGAAGAGACCCCGGGGACTACCCAATGTCGGGATACAGGAAACTCCGGATGTTTTCAGGGAGGACACCTGTACCCTCGGGAGAAGAGGGATTTGAAGAGTGGTTAGATGGTGCCACGCAGGCCCTAGAAGAATGGGAGGTCTCAGAAGGCAGAAAGAAGCAAAGGATTGTGGAAAGCCTGAAAGGACCTGCCTTAGAGGCCATACGCAATCTGAAGACGAGTAAAAAGGATTGCACTGCCCAGGACTACATAGACATCCTGGAGGGTGTGTTTGGTGGGACAGAAAAAGTCACAGAACTTACCTATCAACTGGAACACTGTTACCAGAAGACAGGGGAGAAGCTGTCAGAGTACATGGGACGCATAGACAAGATCCTGCATAGGATTATCCTGAAGAAGGGGATAGATCCAGGGAAGGTAGATGAAGCCCGTGCCCAGCAGGTGATGAGGGGAGCCCAACCCTTGGACCCTGTCGCACTAATTCTACGCACCCGGCAGGATGGGAAGAGCCTGGACTACCCTGACCTCATCCGAATGGTCAGAGAAGAAGAGGCCATGTTGGAAGAGAAAAGGGAGAAGCAGGTGATGGGGTCTACAAAGCCTCCAGTGGCCACGGTCAGGTCGGCCTTAACCCCTGAAAGAGACACAGAGGTAGATGCCCTGAAGTTGCAGATGTCCCAGATGATGGAGATACTGACGTCTCTAGTGGCGAAAGAGACGCCCAGTCCCAAGAAGGAAACAAGCAGGAGGGAATTGTTTCCAGCTGTTCCAGCACCAGCATCCCCACCTGACTACAGTGAGATGATTTGCTTTAATTGTGGAGGAATTGGTCATATTGCAGCTGTATGTTCCAGTCCCAAGAAGAAGAAGGCAGAAAGCCGCCAGCCGGCGGGAAACGCCAAAGGGCCCCGGTGAAGGAGTCAACCGGGTGCCCATCACCTTCAGTGAGCTCCAAGAAGCACAACAAGAAGAGAAAGCGAGGAGACCAAACCCCTCAGAAGGGGCCCAGGGATCCTCAACCAAGGTGCACTCCAGAGAAAGGGGGCAAGACCCCTCCGGAGAGACACAGCACTCCTAGACGTGAACTCTTCAAAGTGAGAGATAACAATATCCCTCAACGGGTTCACACTCCCACTAAGAGGGAGAAAATCAATGCATATCAGGCTCAAGAAAGGAGCAAGTGCAAATCAAGTGCTGGTAAAGCAAAGAGTCCAAAGAAGAGGACAGCATCAACTAGGCCCTACCCAGAGGAGCTAGTTGGTCCATCCCCTACTGTACCCATCCAAGTGGAAGGAGTGTACACGAAGGCCCTCCTGGACACTGGAGCACAAGTGACCCTGTTGTACAGGGACTTCTATGACAGATACCTGAGTCATCTGCCTATACAGAAGATAGAAGAGTTGGAGATAAGGGGATTGGGAACTCAGAGTTTCCCCTATGATGGATACTTACCCATCAGATTGACGTTTGACCCATCCGTAGCTGGGAAGTCTGAAGTGTTCGACACCTTAGCAGTGGTGTGTCCCCGCCCACCAGGAACCAGCAAGACGTCCCTGATCATAGGGACGAACACGGACCTAGTCAGAAGGCTTCTGACCCCCTGGTGAAGAAAGAGAATCTTTCAACTCCCAAGATCCATCCCATGCTGAAGGCAGCCTACCAGCGGTTGGTCCTAGAGCAGAAGACCCCAAGTGAGGGGATAGGAAGGGTATGGAGGCTTGGAAAAGAAGGAGCAGTGTTACAGCCTGGAGAGGTGACCTGCATGAGAGCCACGGTGAAACTTACTTGGGAGCAGCCTGGCCCCTTTGTAATGCTGGAACCTGACCCAATGGAGGGTCACTCAGGTCTGGAGGTGATACCAGAAGTAATTTCACTGAAGGACCTGAAGAAGGCTAGAGGAAGAGTCCCTGTCAGTGTGAGGAACCCCACGGAGCAGCCCGTGGAGATCCCTGCCAGGATGCTTCTGGGACAGGTGAGTCCTGCTGTCCCAGTTGGCTGGTCAGAAGTGAAGGGGACGGGTGAAGGAGAAGATGTTTGGAAGAAACTCTCCATGGAAAACCCAAACCTACCTGGAGCTTGGAAAGAGAGAGCCAAGGCCCAGCTGACCAGATGGGAGAAGATTTTCTCAAAAGATGAGTTTGATGTGGGGTGTGCGAGGAGTGCCACCCATCGAATCCGCATGCAAGAGGACAAGCCATTCAGAGAGAGAGTGAGGCGAGTCCCGCTAGCAGATCTGGAGGATCTGAGGGAGCAGCTTGCGGAATTGAAGAAGACGGGAGTGATTAGGGAGTCCAGAAGCCCCTACGCCTCCCCAATTGTGGTAGTCAGGAAGAAGAATGGGTCATTGAGACTCTGCATTGACTACAGAACTCTCAACAGGAGGACCATTCCTGACCAGTACACCACGCCAAGGATAGAAGATGCCTTGCAGAGTTTATCTGGAGCTAAGTGGTTCAGTGTGATGGACCTCAAGAGTGGGTATTACCAAATCCCCATGCATCCAGAAGATAGAGAGAAGACTGCCTTCATAACCCCAGTGGGATTCTTTGAGTTCAACAGGATGCCCCAGGGCCTATCTGGAGCTCCTGCTACGTTTCAACGCCTAATGGAAAGGACTGTTGGAGACATGAACCTCATAGAAGTCCTTGTGTATCTGGACGATGTCATTGTCTTTGGAAAGACTTTGGAAGAACATGAAGCCAGATTGGAGAAAGTACTGAAGAGGCTCAGTGAAGAGGGACTTAAACTTTCTCCAGAGAAGTGTCGGTTCTATCAGTCTTCTGTGAACTACCTGGGACACATAGTGTCTGAGAAGGGAGTGTCTACAGACCCTGAGAAGCTGGAAGCAGTTACTTCGTGGCCAAGGCCCACAACAGTTACAGAACTTCGGTCTTTCTTGGGGTTCTGCTCCTACTACCGCAGGTTTGTGGATGGATTTGCCCGCATTGCCAAACCCCTCAACGAGCTGCTGAAGACAGAAGGAGAGGAGGATGGAATGGGGCCTAGGAGGTCCAGTGAGTCGGTCCAAGACCAGTGGAATTCAAGGTGTGAAGAGGCTTTCAGAACCTTGAAGAGAAGTCTCACCACAGCCCCAGTTTTGGCCTACGCTGATCCCACTAGACCATATGAGCTACATGTTGATGCCAGCCATGAGGGCCTAGGTGGAGTACTCTACCAGGAGTATGAAGACCAGCTACGACCAGTGGCTTATGTGAGCCGGAGCCTGACCCCCTCCGAGAAGAACTATCCCACCCACAAGTTGGAGTTCTTAGCCCTCAAATGGGCAGTTGTTGACAAGTTGAGAGACTACTTGTATGGGGCCGAGTTTACTGTAAAGACAGATAACAACCCCTTGACCTATCTATTCACCACCGCCAAGCTGGATGCCACTGGACACAGATGGTTGGCGGCGTTGTCTGGATTCAATTTCAGTCTCAAGTACAGACCAGGGGCTGGAAATAGGGATGCAGATGCCCTGTCCCGAAGATCCCATGTCGTGGTCGACGACTGGGAAGACTGGACCCAAGTGGCACCAGATGGAGTGCGAGCCCTTTGTCAAGGGGCTGAACTCCAAGCCAGAGGAGGATCCAGAGCTGAAGAAATAGGAGTTACCACAGTGGGAGTCCCAAAGTGTTACTGTGGGGTAACTCAACTGGCAGAAGAGTGTCTGCCGAAGCTGTCCAAGAAGGAGCTAAGGTGTGACCAATTGGAAGATCCCATGGGGAAATTGGTCCTGGAAGCCCTGGAAGACAAGAGTCCAGAGGGACTTCGCCTTCACCCTTCTAAAGAAGCTCGCCTACTGAGGAGAGAGTTGGACAAGTTACAGGTGCATCAGGGGGTAGTCTACCGAAGGGGCCCCTCTGATGGACCAGAAGACAAGTGGCAGTTGTTTCTCCCAGAGAAGCATCGAGAGACTGTGCTGATTGCCTTACATGACCAGCATGGTCACTTGGGAGCAGAGAGAACCTTCCAACTTGTCAGAGACCGGTTTTACTGGCCCTGCATGAGGGCCGAAGTGGAGGAGTATTGCCATTCCTGTGCAAGATGCATTCAGAGGAAGACTTTACCCCATCAAGCTGCCCCAATGGGCCACCTGCAGAGTGAAGGCCCAATGGATCTGGTATGCATTGATTTTCTCTGCCTTGAACCCGATTTGAGCGGATTGGGAAATGTTCTGGTGGTAACCGACCATTTCACTCGTTATGCTCAGGCTTTCCCAACCAAGGACCAGAAGGCCTCTACAGTAGCCAAGGTACTTTTGGAGAAGTACTTTGTTCACTATGGACTGCCACAGAGAATCCATTCAGACCAAGGAAGGGACTTTGAGAGTCGCCTGATCAGGAAGCTACTAGATTCTCTGGGAGTAGAGAAGACTAGAACCACACCATATCACCCTCAAGGTGATGCCCAGCCTGAAAGGTTCAACAGGACCCTATTGAACATGTTGGGAACTTTGGAGACAGAGAAGAAGCAACATTGGAGTCAACACATATCAGCTCTGGTGCATGCCTACAATTGCACCACAAGTGATGTGACAGGTTTTTCCCCTTACCGGCTTATGTTTGGGAGAGAAGCAAGATTGCCAGTGGATTTGGCCTTCGGCATTTCCTTAGACCATGCCTCTGCTGCCTCCCACAAAGGATATGTGGACAGATTGAGGCGCAGTCTGAAGATAGCTTATGAGAAAGCTCAAGCGGCCTCTGACCAGAGGGGGGCCCGAAATAAGAGGAACTTTGATTTGAAAGTTAGAGTACAGGACCTACAGCCTGGGGACCGTGTACTGTTACGCAACCTAGGGATCCCTGGGAAACACAAGATTGCTGATAGATGGAGATCAGAGCCATATATCATCTGTAGAAAACTTCCAGGATTGCCTGTCTACAAGTTGAAGCCAGAAGGAAGATTGGGGCCTTTGAAGACCTGGCATAGGAATCATTTGCTCCCACTCACTGAAGCAGTCAGAATGCCTCCAACAAGAGACTTACCTGAATCTGTTTCCATTCTGGATACCCCCAGGCCTAACACTAGGTCTCAGACATCCCAAGTTAGGGGTGGACAGGACCCCCAACCTGAGGAAGAAAGAGGAGAACTTGAATGGCTATGGCCTTCCTCAACTCCAGGAAATTCTGCCATAGATCTTCCACCTACTGAAGATGTGGAAGATAACACATTGAACCCAGAAGCCACAGAGTTTGTGCCATTCAGTGATGTGCCTGAGTGCTGGGAAGATATCCCTGGTCTCTACCCAGAACAAGAAGAAGATGTTCCAGAACCAGAGATGTTGCCAGAATGTGTTCCTGAAGAAGTTCCAAGAGAACAGAGAGCTCGCAGAGTTGTGAAGCCTCCCAAGAAGTTAACTTACCCCAAGATGGGAGAAAGTTCAGAGGACTCTGTTACCACAGCAAGGAGAAGTGCTGAAAGCCCTGACCCTTCCGCTGTTCATTTAGTGGAGGGCAACCCCAGCTCACTCTCTGGCACAGTTAAGCAGGTCGCCCACACTGAAGTGACCTGTAGACAGGACAGCTCCCCATCTCATGCCAATTGGTGGGAAGCTCCTCTGTCCAAATTATGTGAAAATGTTGTTCCCGAGAAAGTTTGTAGTTTGAACACTATCTTTGGGGACCAAAGATTCAAAGTGGGGGGAGTGTGTAGCGGGGTTCTACCCCTTTTAGGCTTAGAGACTACATCTCCCAGGATTCCCCAGGCCCCAGGGCTGCTGACTTCCGCCCGGGAGGCTGCTGGGGGAGATTATAAAAGGGAAGAGCGGAGACCGCCTCTTCCTCTTGGGACACTTCCTCTTCTGAGGCCTGACAGGACTGGCCTGCCTCTGCTGACAGAGCGTGTGACGCGGAGACTGCAGCCAGCAGAGACACCTGTGCGGACCGGAGCTGAAGGCCTGAAGCCTGGGCCTTGCAGCCGATGGAGTGAGACTCTCACCCCTCAGAGTCCACAGCAGCGGAGCGGAGACTTCCCCTTACTGTCGGTCGGACGGAGCTGATGACCGGAGTGCAGGGCTGTGACTGAGGAGACCGGACGCCGCCATTGAAGAGACCAGAGCCACCATTAGAGGGACCGGATCGGAGGACGGTACCCAAGGATTGGTGAGAGAGCCGGAAGGCTCATCCTGCATTGACACACACGTTTTATGCCTACTGAACTGCCTAGGCGCAATTTACCTCAGAGCAGCAATGTTACTTTTTGTGGATTACAAATGACACCATTTAAAGCTACATGTGCACCACCTCTACAGATTTATTGCCGGTGAAGAACACTGTACTAGTACAAGGACTGAGCTCTATTACTAGGGATCAGGCCTGGTCCGTTAGGTAGGCGCAGATAGATTTATTGCACCCCAGGGGTGTATAGCAGACGGTCGCCACACTTGGCGCTCCGTTTCCCCATTGTTAGATTGATATACCTGTGTACATGTTAAAGTGCATATTGCAGGGACCTGCTAAAGTATTGTAAGATATATGTTCAAATGCATGTTGCTATTCCTTTTTCCTTACTGACAAAAGTAAAGCCAGTTATTCTTATTTCAGCAGTCTGCTTGTGAGTTCATACCAATTACACTTAGAGTATAAGCTAAGTTTTATGTGCATAGGGACGTACCCCTTTACTAACTGTGCCAGAGCGGGTAGAGCCAAATTGCCGGGGGTTGGTGGAGCTGTACTCAGGGACCCAAAACAAACCAGCGGCTCTCTTAACTGGGGGTAGCGCTACAACATATACACCCCTTTTTAAAAAAAAAGGCCCCAGAGGCTGCAACACCTAGTCAAAGCACAGACTTCAATCCAATAGAAAATCTGTGGTCAGACTTAAAGATTGCTGTTCACAAGTGCAAATCATCCAACTTGAAGGAGCTGGAGCAGTTTTGCAAGGAGGAATGGGCAAAAATCCCAGTGGTAAGATGTGGCAAGCTCATAGACTTATCCACCAAAGCGACTTGGAGCTGTGATAGTCGCAAAAGGTGGTTCTACAAAGTATTGACTTTAGGGGGGGGGGGGGATAGTTATGCACATTGACTTTTTCTGTTATTTTGTCCTATTTGTTGTTTGCTTCACAATAAAAAAAAGGGGGGGTGAATACTTTTGCAAGGCACTGTATATTCTGTGCATATAAGATGGATTTTTCTTTCTGTGTGAATGTATGCTTTAATCACAATGGAAATTCCAGTAAATTTTTTCTTTCCTTCTAAATAACTTAATCATTAAAATATGCTAATCAGCCTGGCATCGGCAATCTCAGCATCATCTAATTAAGCCCGGTAAAGTGTTTGTTATTATGTTACTAACTGGCTATGACAGAGGAGGAATTTCTATTCCCTTTTAATCAAGATATGAAAGTATTTTCATTTGAAAGCAGCATGCTGTGACGTCTGAAAGAGACACAGCCAAAGATCAGACCTGTTACAGAATCACCAGAAAATGCCACATAATACTACATAATACGACATAATACTACACCCAGTACTCTACATATTTATTACATTATAGCATGGCTTATTCTTGTAAACTTCAGTTCAATACAGTCTTTATTTCATGTAGTTAAAAGTTATAATATAGTAGTTAAAAGTTAAAAATATTTTGTAAAATCTTGCCATTTAATCACCCATTGGCACTCTTTCTAGTATCCAGAGAGAGAGAATGTAGGGACACTGAAAAATGAAGTCAGCTAACCAGCTGACACCAATCGAGTGAAGGGGAGGGTCTCTTTCTCTCCCCACGAGGAAAGGCATCCCTGGAGGCATTCAAGTAAGTGACTGTCTGACGATTCAAATTGCAGTGCAATCGATCCATCCCAAGTCCTCCACCACCTCTGCTTCTTACTGATCCCATCCCTACCCACCCACCATCATTTCTACAACAGAGGTGATGGGGGGATAGGGTAGGGATGAGATCAGTGGTGGTGGGGGATGGGATCAGTAAGAGGCAGAAGTGGTGGTGGGAGAGGATGGCACCACCACTGCTGCCACCCCCCAAGTACCACCGCTGCCTGCCACCCCCCCAAGTACTGTACACCACCACAACTGCCACCCCCCAAGTACACCACCACCACTGCCATCCCCCCAAGTACCACCGCTGCCACCCCTCAAGTACCACCGCTGCCACCCCTCAAGTACCACCGATGCCACCCCTCAAGTACCACCGCTGCCACCCCCCTCAAGTACCACCGCTGCCACCCCTGTCACAGTTACTTTTGAGTAACTAATTACTTTTCCAATGTAGTAACCGAGTTACTAATGCAATTACTTTTTGGGAGAAGTAATTTGTAACTTAACTAATTACTTTTTTAAAGTAAGATGACCAACACTGCAGCCCACACCATAGCCAGTACACTGGATACAGCACACACCATAGCCAGTACATTGGATCCAGCACATACCATAGCCAGTACAGTGGATACAGCACACACCATAGCCAGTACACTGGATACAGCACACACCATAGCCAGTACATTGGATCCAGCACATACCATAGCCAGTACAGTGGATACAGCACACACCATAGCCAGTACACTGGATACAGCACACACCATAGCCAGTACATTGGATCCAGTACATACCATAGCCAGTACACTGGATACAGCACACACCATAGCCAGTACACTGGATACAGCCCACACCATAGCCAGTACACTGGATACATCACACACCATAGCCAGTACATTGGATAAAGCACACGCCATAGTCAGTACACTGGATACAACAAACACCATAGCCAGTACATTGGGTACAACACACACACACCATAGCCAGTACACTGGATACAACACACACACCATTGCCAGTACACTGGATACAGCACACACACCATAGCCAGTACACTAGATACAGCACATACCACAGCCAGTACACTGGATACAGCACACGCCATAGCCAATACACTGGATACAGCTCACACCATAGCCAATACACTGGATACAGCCCACACACCATAGCCAGTACACTGACTATAGCACACACACCATAGCCAGTACACTGGATACAGCACACACACCATAGCCAGTACATTGGATACAGCACACACACCATAGTCAGTACATTGGATACAGCACACACCATAGCCAGTAGACATGTGCAATTCATTTCAGTCTGAATACAAATTTGGACAAATGTTTGGTTATTCAGAGGTTCCCATGTATTTGAATCTCCGGATGAAATAGTAACAAATTAAGTTAAAATACGTTAAAAAAAAATTTTTTTATTCGTTTTCTAATGAATTCCAACTTTTGAGAACGATTAAAATTCGGATCAACCCATGGTCGACTGATTCCAATTTTGTGTAAATAATAGCTTGTTGTTAAGCAGCGGTCATGAAAGCTGGCCGCCAGGGTCCATAACAAGGATGACTCACCAGCTGGCTTCCCCACTGACAGATGAATGTAAAGAAAAGAATGCCAGCATTGCCTGGCAATGCCCGGCAATAGAAAAAAAAAAAAAAAACAACGGCATGGGGCTCCCCCAGTCCATACCAGACCCTTCCATGCCAAAATGTAAAAAAAAAAACGGCATGGGGTTCCCACTAAAACCCACAGCAGACACTAATCCGGGCATGCAGCCAAGCAGGTCAGGAAAAGGGGGGGATGAGCGAGAGCCCCCCCTCTCCTGAACCATACCAGGCCACACGTCTTCAACATGGGAGGGGGTGGGTGCTTTGGGGTAGGGGGGCTCTCCCTCCCACCTTAAAGCACATTGTCCCCATGTTGAGATCAACAGAGTCCATCAAAATGGACGTGCCCTATGTAAAAGAGGCCTTTGGAGTGTGGGAGGAAACCCACCCAGGCACATGGAGAACATGCAAACAATGTGCAGGTAATGCCGTGGTTGAGATTCGAACCAACAACCATAGTGCTGTTAGGTTAATGTGTGGGCATAAATCTGGCCTATATGCATGTACCTTGCATTGGGTACAAAATAAATCAATTGTGATAACCAGTGAAGCTTGATCAAGATTTTGGGCAGGGAGAAAGAATGGTAAAGAAAACTACAGAGAAAATAAAGAATGCAAGTTCCTCTCCGGTGGTAAAAGTCAAACCAGGGAATATCGGCTTTTAGAAAAATACTGTGCAAAGTGCTGAGATTAGTTTTTGATTTTATTGCGTTTTGTGGCTTCATGGAGAATTTTGATAGCACTAATGTTTATTTCTGCTAGAAACCTGAAGTGAGCTGGATTTATTTAGTAGACAAATAGGATTTTACTTGAAGGTGACAACTTCACTTAAAATAATGTTTCCCTCGACTGTCAACATGTCCTCTTTTACTTGAGCAGCTATTTTGCAGAGTTGCCTTCATTAAGCTTTTGTATGCTGGTGTGTACCGTATCTGTAAGAAGTTACCTTTCTACCTTCCAAACCAAATGTGGATTGCCAAGTCCATCCAAACCGCTAAACTTATAACTGTTTTTCAAAGCGGAAAAGTAAAAACAGAACACCTATTGGCAGGTCGTTAGTCAGGAGACAGAGGAACTGTGTGTTGTGACATCAGAACGCTCCCTGACCCACAACTATCGCTTAGCTTCAGATGATTGCTCTTTGCTGCTGCCAGCACCCCATAACAGATACAATACATGGGGTCTTATGTGGTTGTCCATACAGAGTGCAGATTTACAACCAAAAAAAAAAAGGGGGGGGGGGGTTGGTGGGAAAGGGAAAAGTGGAGTGGGATCCTTCATAGTACTTATTATTATCAACAATACACCATTACATACTATAATAATTCACTCAAGACTAAGGATGAGCCGAACACCCCCCCGTTCGGCTCGCACCAGAACCCGCGAACGGACCTAAAGTCCGTGCGAGCTTTAGAACCCTATTAGTTATAATGGATGCGAACGTTCGAAATTAAAAGTGCTCATTTTAAAGGCTAATATGCATGTTAATGTCATAAAAAGTGTTTGGGGACCTGGGTCCTGCCCCAGGGGACATGTATCAATGCAAAATTTTTTTTTAAAAACGGCCGTTTTTTCAGGAGCAGTGATTTTAATAATGCTTAAATTGAAACAATAAAAGTGTAATATTCCTTTAAATTTCGTACCTGGGGGGTGTCTATAGTATGCCTGTAAAGGGGCGCATGTTTCCCGTGTTTAGAACTGTCTCTGCGCAAAGTGTCATTTTTGAAAGTAAAAAAGCTATTTAAAATCACTCGCGGCTAATGTTAATTCACGGCTCCCGTAACACAGAGAACAGTGATTCATTGAAACTCATTCATAAAAAAAAGTCATTGAAAAAAAAAAAAAAAAATGAAAAAAAAAAAGCGTAGGGGTCCCCCCAAATTCAATAACCAGGCCCTTCAGGTCTGGGATGGATATTAAGGGGGATCCCAGCAAAAAACAAAAAAAAAAAAAAAAATGGCGTAGGGTCCCCCTCAAAATCCATACCAGACCCTTGAGGTCTGGTATGGATTTTAAGGGGAACCCTAGCCAAAAAAAATGGCGTGGGGTCCCCCTCAAAATCCATACCAGACCCTTATCCGAGCACGCAACCTGGCAGGCCGCAGGAAAAGAGGGGGGGACGAGAGCGGCCCCCCCTCTCGCCTGAACCGTACCAGGCCACATGCCCTCAACATTGGGAGGATGCTTTGGGGGTCTAAGACCCCAAAAGCACCTTGTCCCCATGTTGATTAGGACAAGGGCCTCTTCCCCACAACCCTGGCCGGTGGTTGTGGGGGTCTGCGGGCGGGGGGCTTATCGGAATCTGGAAGCCCCCTTTAACAAGGGGACCCCCAGATCCCGGCCCCCCCCCTGTGTGAAATGGTAAGGGGGTACAAAAGTACCCCTACCATTTCACCAAAAAAGTGGCAAAAATGGTAAAAAGGACAGGAGACAGTCTTTGACAATTCCTTTATTAAAATCTTCTTTCTTCTTTCTTCATCCTTCGGATTCTTCATCTTCTCCTTCCTTCATCTTCTTCCATCTTCTTCTTCCATTTTCTTCTTCCTCCGATCCGCTTCTTCTTGCGCTGGTCTTCTCGTCCTTCTCGTCCGGCATCTTCTTCCGTCGGCGTCGGCGTCGGTGTCGGTGTCTTCTTGGGCCGCTCCGCGCAATGGGAGGCTCCCGCTGTGTGAGGCTCCGCTCCATCTGACAGGTCTTTTAAAACGGAGGGCACCTGGTGACCCCGCCCCCCTCTGACATCATGGGGAAAGCCATCATGGAATTCCCCATGACGTCCCTGTGCGTCAGAGGGGGCGGGGTCACCAGGTGCCCTCCATTATAAAAGACCTGTCAGACGGAGCGGAGCCTCACACAGCGGGAGCCTCCCATTGCGCGGAGCGGCCCAAGAAGAGACAGAGACACCGACGCCGACGCCGACGGAAGAAGATGCCGGACGAGAAGGACGAGAAGACCAGCGCAAGAAGAAGCGGATCGGAGGAAGAAGAAAATGGAAGAAGAAGATGGAAGAAGATGAAGGAAGGAGAAGATGAAGAAACCGAAGGATGAAGAAAGAAGAAAGAAGATTTTAATAAAGGAATTGTCAAAGACTGTCTCCTGTCCTTTTTACCATTTTTGCCACTTTTTTGGTGAAATGGTAGGGGTACTTTTGTACCCCCTTACCATTTCACACAGGGGGGGGGCCGGGATCTGGGGGTCCCCTTGTTAAAGGGGGCTTCCAGATTCCGATAAGCCCCCCGCCCGCAGACCCCCACAACCACCGGCCAGGGTTGTGGGGAAGAGGCCCTTGTCCTAATCAACATGGGGACAAGGTGCTTTTGGGGTCTTAGACCCCCAAAGCATCCTCCCAATGTTGAGGGCATGTGGCCTGGTACGGTTCAGGCGAGAGGGGGGGCCGCTCTCGTCCCCCCCTCTTTTCCTGCGGCCTGCCAGGTTGCGTGCTCGGATAAGGGTCTGGTATGGATTTTGAGGGGGACCCCACGCCATTTTTTTTGGCTAGGGTTCCCCTTAAAATCCATACCAGACCTCAAGGGTCTGGTATGGATTTTGAGGGGGACCCTACGCCATTTTTTTTTTTTTTTTTTTTTGGCTGGGATCCCCCTTAATATCCATCCCAGACCTGAAGGGCCTGGTTATTGAATTTGGGGGGACCCCTACGCTTTTTTTTTTGTTTTTTATTAATGAATGACAGCTCTCTGTGTTACAGGAGCCATCAATTCATTAGCCGCGAGTGATTTAAATAGCTTTCTTCCTGCAAAAATGACACTTTTTTGCAGGGAAAGTTCTAAGCACAGGAAACCTGCCCTCCTTCACAGGCTACCTATAGACACCCCCCAGATGTGATACTGCAATGCTGTTCTAACAGCATGCACACACATATCCCCAGAAATAAAGAACATATTGTTGTCAGCAGTCAGCAGCACACTGACACGCTGACACTGTGAGTGAAACATAATATGCGAGGCCGCCGCCGCGGCGGCCTCTTATACCGTGGGGCGTGTATTAAAGCCCCTGAGCTATAATTGGCTACAGGCATCCTGCCTGTAGCCAATTATGGCTCTCCTCGCTGCCGGCGCTGTGATTGGCCAAGCATGCGGGGTCACAGTGCATGCTTGGCCAATCATCAGCCAGCATTGCACTGCGCGGGCCGCAATGCATTGCGGGGCCGCTCGCATCACACGAATTTGATGCGAGCGGTCCCAATAGTTCTGGGCTCGCCGAGCGAGCGAACACCCGGTGCTCGATTCGAACATGGGTTCGAATCGAACACCGGGCTCATCCTTACTCAAGGCCTTCCTTGTACGAGAGGCCTTCCTCTACACGTCAGGCTCACCACCAGGTACGTGACAATAACCGCCTAAATCATTATTTTAATTCTTGTTTACCAAATATGAAAAAAAAGTGAAATATGAATTACCGTCATATTTCGAAAAAAGGAAAACACGATCGGTAATATAAGTAATATAAATATGGCAATCTTATAAGCAATTATTTAAAAGTCTGTTAAAAAATTGCAGCAGCGCTTAATGTCCTTCATCAACTTTGGACATCAACCCAAATAAGTTCAATGACATGAAATGGTTAGAATAACGGAGAAATTTTCTGTGTTCTGTATGTTAAAGCTTCCACCAAACCAATTCACCACGTGTGGTCAAATCTCCCCTTTGGGGATGCACTCACCAGAACTTAGATAAATCAGAGCCTTAAAAATCCAAAGCCAGATCCACTTCTCCACCGCTCTTTTCCCATCTACCACTAGGTGTCAGAGTGTCAGGTCATGGTTCCCAGCATACATGCAAAAATAACATCCATATAGCATAGTACCATTTGATATGTTTATTACAATAACTCAGCCCACTCCCCCCTTAGTACATGAATGCGTACCAGAAAGCAAATTCAATAGAGCATTAAAAATGAAAGTGCACTGTGCCTGTGTGTAATCCTCCGCCGGAACACGAGTTGTGCATCCGCTGTATAGAACAGCCGGTTCACTTCCTGGTTATTCTCGTCGGCTGGAGCGCACATTGAGGTGCAAGCATCACTTCCGGTAGGTCACGACACTGACGCGTTTCGTCATATCCTGACTTCATTTTGTCACGCCCTCAGACAAAGTCAGGATATAACGAAACGCGTCAGTGTCGTGACCTACCAGAAGTGACGCTTGCGCCTCAACGTGCGCTCCAGCGTCTCCTCTCACCTGACAGGATGTGGATCTGTGTGTTTACACACACAGATCCATGGTCCTGCTGTGTTCACAGGCAATCGCGGGTGCCCGGCATACATCGCGCACACGCCCCCTAGACGGCCGGGAAGCCGAGGACGTCATATGACGCCTGCCCAGGATGGTAGATCCCTCCGGCGGATGTCATATGACTATGGGCGGGTAATGAAGTGGTTAAGCATGAAGTATACATCCTCCTTGTGTACCTTTGAATGCTTTTTACCTTAATCATGTATTTATATGTATAACATAACTCTTTAATCCACACCCTGCTGATTTTATTTACAGCCCTGAGAAAGCCCTCTAACTCCTAAAACGTGTTGTTTTATTTTGATCATTTCCATTGAAAGAATGAATTCTGCACTTCTGCTTACGTTATCATTCCAAATTGGCATTCAGTTTGCTGTGCCTACTAAATTTTAAAACAAATGAGCACTGATTTTAAAGTATTGGTCTGTTTTAATAGCTAAACATGTACCATTTAAGTAGTCTCAATATACAGTGCCTTCAAAAAGCATTCATACCCCTTAAAATTTTCCACATTTTGTGATGTTACAACCAAAAACGTAAATGTATGTTATTGGCATTTTATGTGATGGACCAACACAAAGTGGCACATAATTGTGAAGTGGAAGGAAAATTATAAATGGTTTTAAATTCTTTTTAAATATAAATATCTGGAAAGTGTGGCATACATTTGTATTCATCCCCCTTTACTCTAATATCCCTAACTAAACTAACTAGTGGAACCAATTCCCTTTATGCCCAGTACACACGGTCGGAAATTCCGACCACAAAATCCGTCTGATTTTTTCTGACGGATTTTGTCCGACACTGGTGTTGCATACACACGGTCGGACAAAGTTGTCGGAAAATCCGCTCATCCTGAACGTGGTGACATTCGTTGCGTACGACGGGACTACGTAGAGGCTAATAGCCAATAGCTTTGGTCTTGTAATGTGATCTGAGCATGCGTGGCACTTTGTCCGTCGGAATTCGCTACACACGATCGGAAAAATTCCGATAGGACTTTGTTGTTGGAAAATTTGAGAGCAGGATCTCAAACTTTTTTCTTCGGAAATTCCAACGGAAAAAGTCCGATGGAGCCCACACACGGTCGGAATTTCCGACAACATGGTCCGATAGGACATTTTCCGTTGGAAAATCCGACCGTGTTTACGGGGCATGAGAAGTCACCTAATTAGTAAATAAAGTCCACCTATGTATAATCCACTAGTGTGTAATTTAATCCCAGTATAAATACAGCTCTTCTGTGAAGCCTTGAGAGTTCTGTTAGAGAACCTTAGTGAACAAACAGCATCAGGAAACCAAGGAACACACTAGACAGGTCAGAGATAAAGTTGCAGAGAAGTTTCCCAAGTATCCCAAGCTTTGAACATCTCATGGAGCACTGTTCAATCCGAAAATAGAAAGGGTATGGCACAACTGCAAACCTACCAAGACATGGGCGCCCACCTAAATGTTAATGCCCTGTACACACGATAGGATTTTCCGACAACAAAACCGTGGATTTTTTTCCTACGGATGTTGGCTCATACTTGTCTTGCATACATGCAGTCACACAAGCGTTGTCGGAAATTCCGAAGATCAATAACGCGGTGACGTACAACACGTAGGACAAGCCAAGAAAAATGAAGTTCAATAGCCAGTGCGGCTCTTCTGCTTGATCCCGAGCATGCGTGGACTTTTGTGCGTCGGACTTATGTACAAACGCTCGGAATTTCCGTCAACAAGTTTTGTTGTCAGAAAATTTGAGAACCTGCTCTCAAACATTTGTTGGCAGAAATTCTGACAACAAATGTTCTATGCAGCATACACACGGTCGGACTTTCTGACAACAAGCTCACATCCAGCAGAGATCCACAGCTCAGGTGGCAGAATCTGTCCACAGGACTATTAGTCGTGCACTTGTCAGGGCTGGGCTCAGCCCTTCCTTCTCTGAGCTGGCCGCTCAGCTGTCGGCTAATTGCCAGCGCCTTTCTCTCCACAGTGACTGACCTGTTGATGATATCCTGCTCGTCAGTCCTGCTTACTTAAGCCATCCAGCCCAGATGATCTCTGCCTTCGCCTTGGTCACATCTCTAGAGACGCTCTCCTGTGTTCCTGTTAAAGACTTGCTTGGCTGACATTCCTTCTGGCTTCAGATCCTGCTTGCTGTTCTACTATGCTGATCTCTGGCTCCCTGACGTTTTGGCTTGTCTGACTATCTGTTCCGGTTCCTGAACTCGGGCTAAGTTTTGACTACGTTTACTCTGATTACCTTTTTTTATTATTATTAAACAAGTGTGATTTAACTGTACTTCTGTCTCGGTCTGATTCATGGTTTCTGACAGCACTCCACAAATCTGGCCTTTATGGAAGAGTGGCAAGAAGAAAGCCATTGTTGAAAGAAAGCCATTAGAAGTCCCGTTTGCAGTTTGCGAGAAGCCATGTGGGGGACACATTGAACTTTTTGGCCTAAAAACAAAACGCTATGTGTGGTGTAAAACGAACACTGCACATCACCCTGAACACACCATCCCCACTGTGAAACATGGTGGTGGCAGCATCATGCTGTGGGGATGCTTTTCTTCAGCAGGGACAGGGAAGCTGGTCAGAGTTGATGGGAAAATGGACGGAGCCAAATACAGGTCAATCTTAGAAGAAAACCTGTTAGAGTCTGCAAAAGACTTGTGACTGGGGCGGAGGTTCACCTTCCAGCAGCACAATGACCCTAAACATACAGCCAGAGCTACAATGGAATGGTTTAGATGAAAACATATTCATGCGTTAGAATGGCCCAGTTAAAGTACAGACCTAAATCCAATTGAGAACCTGTGGCAAGACTTTAAAATTGCTGTTCACAGACACTCTCCATCCAATCTGACCGTTTGAGCTATTTTGCAATAAAGAATCGGCAAAAATTTTACTCTCTAGATGTGAAAAGCTGGTAGAGACATCCCCATAAAGACTTGCAGCTGTAATTGCAGAGAAAGGTGATTCTACAAAGTATTGACTCAGGGGGGCTGAATACAAATACATAAATAATCCAAAAAATGGATGGCACATGATACATATAGAAACGCCCAAAATTGAATAGCACATGATTACAATATAGTCAAATACATAATGAACAGAATCCACAATGATGTGGCAGGATGAAGTATGCGATTTGAACACGATATCTGTTAGCTCAACGCGTTTTGTGACTTGATGTCACTCATCAGGATAAAGCGTGTACATGTGCAATATATCTCTGTAATGATATATTGTGCATTTCTAGTTGGTCTATTATAGTCACAGGTGTGAAAAATATAAAAAGAAATGGGAAGGTAAAACACCCTATATGATACTTACAGGGCATCCACGTGCAATTGGTACGGTATTAAGGGTCATGAATATCCCCACATGGGGAACATCTTCTCCAGTAGACCAGTGTTTCTCAACTCCAGTCCTCAAGGCACCCAACAGGTCATGTTTTCAGGCTATCCATTATTTTGTACAGGAGATTTGATCCGTTTCACTGCCTAATTCCGCGTACACACGATCGGAATTTCGGCCCGCAAAAGACTGATGAGAGCTTTTCATCGGAAAATGCGACCGTGTGTATGCTCTATTGGAATTTAGCTGGGCGAATTCCCACCAGCAAAAATTTGAGAGCACGTTCTCAATTTTTCCGATGGAAAAAATTTCTATCGGAAATTCCGATCGTCTGTAACAATTCGGACGTGCCAAAATTCCTACGCATGCTCGGAAACAATTCGACGCATGCTCGGAAGCATTTTTTTTTTCAGCTCGTCGTAGTGTTGTTCCATCGGGTAAACCATCAGAGCTTTTTCCTAACATAATTCCAATTGTGTGTACGCGGCATCAGTAATTACCACAGCCGTTGCATCTGAGGGAAATCCTGAAAACATGAACTGTTGGGGCGCCTTGAGGACTGGAGTTGAGAAACAATGTTGTGCACATCCTTCCCAGAAGAGTTGAAGCTGTTATAGCTGCAAAGGGTGGGCCAACTCAATATTGAACCCTACGGACTAATGCCCCATACACACGGTCGGAAATTCCGACCACAAAATCCGTCGGATTTTTTCCGATGGATTTTGTCCAACACTGGTGTTGCATATACACGGTCGGACAAAGTTGACGGAAAATCCGATCATTCTGAACGTGGTGATGTTTGTTGCGTACGACGGGACTACGTAGAGGCTAGTAGCCAATAGCTTTGGTCTTGTAATGTGATCTGAGCATGCGTGGCACTTTGTCCGTCGGAATTCGCTACACGATCGGAAAAAGTCCGATAGGACTTTGTTGTCGGAAAATTTGAGAGCAGGAGATAAAACTTTTTCCATCGGAAATTCGACGGAAAAAGTCAGATGGAGCCTACACACGTTTTCCGACCGTGTGTACGGGGCATAAGACTGGGATGCTAATAAAGCTCATATGCGTGTAAAGGCAGGCGCCCCAATACTTTTGATAATAGAATGTATATTGGTCCTGCCCATAAAATGCTTGCACAATGGCTATGCAAGCAAATGTTTAGGTTACGTACAGTAAATCTTATATACAGTATAGGTTAATCAAAAATGGAAACCACAGTTGACTTATTTAATCAATGAAAACATAACGTTTTGTCATTAAAATTATTTTTTTTTTTTTTCATTTACAACTGAAGTTAAATAGAGCGTATCTTATAAACAGATGTTTCCAATAGTAAGTCCCTCCCTACCACACATGAAAGGAATATTATTTTTTCGAGCAACCTCACCCTTGGGTGTTATCATCAGAGCATGTTCTAAACCCACCTAATGCACTGGAGGTAGCCCTGGGTTTATTTTCCTTTCAATAAAATAAATGGTTTTGTAATTAAATTTCTCCACTGACGGTGCCTAATGGCTATATTGACAAGTGCTAATGTATGGCAAAAAAATGAGCCTGAAATGAAACATGCTGTTTTTCAATCTGCAAGCAATTTTGCACTGGGGCAATCAAAAATAATTCCTGGTCCAGCCAAACATTTTCATTAATCTACTAACCTAATGCACGCTGCCCACTCAGCAGCGCAAGGACACTTTGCTACAAAGAGGAGGGGGGAAGAAAGCTGAAATTTCATGAAGTGAACCCTTGTTTGAAACCATCTTGTGGTCTCTGGCAGCAAAACTTGTGGAAACTCGCTGACTTTACACCGTGAAATTTTGCAGCTGTCTCCAGAGGGACTGGGCTGTTGCAGCGTACTAGTATTTGGCTCTGAGTCAGCTTTAAAATCTGTCTTTTTTTTTTTTTTTTTCCCCTTAGCTAAATTTATTTTTGAATAAATCTTCTCATAGAGGAAAAAAAAGTTGAGAATCTATTATATATTTGGACATTAAAAAACAAAACAAAAAAATAAAATAAAAAATAAAACGTTACTTTAAAAGTGTCATAATGCAGCTGTACGGTTTATAATTCTTTTGTGAATAGTAAATGAAACAATAAGGTGTGTTCATTTTAAATTAGGTGACATCTCAACAGACATAGGTAATTTCCATTACATATATTATATAGTTGAAATATATATATATATATATATATATATATATATATATATATATATATATATATATATATTTATATTTATTTATAATATACTTATATATATTATTCGTATTTTAGCTTACATTTTTTTTTATAAAAAATATATTTATTATTTGTTTTTCAACTGAAAAAAATAAAATAAAATAAAGAAATGTAAGGATAATGAATGCCAAAAAAACAATATACATTGGTCCTTTTATATATATATATATATATATATATATATATATATATACCGTATATACTCGAGTATAAGCCGACCTGAATATAAGCCAAGGCACCTAATTTTACCACAAAAAAATGGGAAAACGTATTGACTCGAGTACAAGCCTAGGGTGAGAAATGCGCAGCTACTGTAAGTGGAAAAGATGGTCAACAATGCCCATTTGCATGCCTCACTGTGCCCATTTGCATGCCTCACTGTTCCCATTTGCAGCCATAGGTCCCCCGAACTTCAAACTCAGTAGTTAAGGGTTCCTAGATGCCCCCTAGCTGCAGCTAAAATTTGGGGTCTCTGGACC
>CM053028.1:45699796-45707296 GCA_028564925.1 Lithobates sylvaticus | reverse complement strand
CGACCACTAGGGGGCTGTCAGGAGAGTTCCAGAACATCTCAATCTTACTATGGCCATCTCCAGTTACTGCTCTCTTCAATTACAAATGGTTTATTAAACGCACAGTAAGTTTGTAACATGACATTCTACTCTGGAACATTGTGAGAGGGAGAGGGAGAGAAGAAGGTTAATAACAGAAATCTGTTTCTTCCTGAGCACCAGAATTTTCGTGGCAGCCAGAAAAATATTAATGATGTGCAACATTTCATTGTTTAAGCCAATGAGTGCTGCCTTGGATATGGAACCAATTGTGACAGGCATTAAATAAAGCACTTTATCATATTCATTATTATTGCAAATGTTTAGGATGTCTTTCCAAATATTAGATTCCACGCTTGTATATTTACACATGTTTCATAGTAGGGACATTGTATGGAATAAATAAAAATCCAATAACAGAACAGAAGAAACTCAGATGACGTTATGTATCACGGTTGTTATTATTTTACACATTTTTATGTGGAGAGATACATGAGCAATCTGGTCAAACATATTGCCTAGATATAGTCTTATTAAATCTGAAGTTAATCTGCTTATAGTTTGCCTTTCTTGGTTCCTCCTTTCCCCCCCTCATAACCGTGCTAAATAAAACCTTTCTGCGATTATTAAACACCTAATTTTGGACCCTGTGACATGATCACTGGGTCACCGTGCTTCTCTATGCAATACAAGCAGATCATGGCTGGTAGGAGGGTCTGAAAGGGTTCTGTACGTACAGTGAAGGAAAAAAGTATTTGATCCCCTGCTGATTTTGTACGTTTGCCCACTGACAAAGAAATGATCAGTCTATAATTTTAATGGTAGGCAGGGGCGTTGCTAGGTCTACAAAAGATCTGGGGCTAGAGCCCATAGCACCGTAGTAAAGAAAGTCATACGCTTGGGCGGGCATACACATGTATATACAGTAATATATGTGTGTGTGTGTATATGTCCCCAGAGAGCCCCCCACTTACATCAGGGTCCCCAGAGAGCCCCCCACTTACATCAGGGTCCCCAGAGAGCCCCCCACTTACATCAGGGTCCCCAGAGAGCCTGTCCTTGCATCAGGGTACCCAGAGAGGCCCCCCCCTCACTTACATCAGGGTTCCCAGAGAGACCCCCTTACATTAGGGTCCCCAGAGAGACCCCCTAAAATCAGGGTCCCAGAGAGCCTCTCCCTTAAATCAGGGTCTCTCAGAGAGCCCCCCACTTACATCAGAGTCCCCAGAGAGCCTCCCCTTGCATCAGGGTACCCAGAGAGGCCCCCCCACTTACATCAGGGTTCCCAGAGAGACCCCCTTAAATCAGGGTCCCAGAGAGCCTCTCCTCCCCTTGGGGACCCCTGCAGAGACTCGGGGCTATGGGCTCCAGATTCGGGGCTATAGCCCCAAAAGCCACCCCCTAGCGACGCCACTGATGGTAGGTTTATTTTAACAGTGAGAGACAGAATACCAAAAATAAAAATCCTGAAAAAAGCATTTTTTTTAAAGTTATAATCTGATTTGCATATTAATGAGTGAAATAACTATTTGACCCCTTCGCAAAATATGGCTTAGTACTTGGTGGCAAAACCCTTGTTGGCAATCACAGAGGTCAGACGTTTCTTGTGGTTGGCCACCAGGTTTGCCCACATCTCAGGAGGGATTTTGTCCCACTCCTCTTTGCAGATCCTCTCCAAGTCATTAAGGTTTCGAGGCTGACGTTTGGTAACTCGAACCTTCAGCTTCCTCCACATATTTTCTAGGGGATTAAGGTCTGGACACTGGCTAGGCCACTCCAGGACCTTAATGGGCTTCTTCTTAAAGCCACTCCTTTGTTGCCTTGGCCGTGTGTTTTAGGTCATTGCCATGCTGGAATACCGATCCACGACCCATTTTCAGTGCCCTGGCTGAAGGAAGGAGGTTCTTACCAAAGATTTGACGGTACAAGGCTCCGTCCATCGTCCCTTTGATGCAGTAAAGTTGTCCTGTCCCCTTTGTAGAAAAACACTATCAAAGCATAATGTTTCCACATCCATGTCTGGAGGTTCATTAGCAAACTTCAGACGGGTCTGTACATGTGCTTTCTTGAGCAAGGGGACCTTGCGGGCACTGCAGGATTTCTGTCCTTCACGGCGTAGTGTGTTACCATCAGTTTTCTTGGTGACTATGGTCCCAGCTGCTTTGAGATCATTGACAAGATTCTCCTGTCTAGGCTGATTCCTCACCGTTCTCATCATCATTGAAACTCCACGAGGTGAGATCTTACATGGAGCCCCAGACCGAGGGAGATTGACAGTTATTGTGCTTCTTCCATTAGCGAATAATCGCACCAACTGTTGTCACCCTCTCACCAAGCTGCTTGGCGATGGTCTTGTAGCCCATTCCAGCCTTTTGTAGGTCTACAATCTTGTCCCGGACATCCTTGGACAGCTCTTTGGTCTTGGCCATGGTGGAGAGATTGGAATCTGATTGATTGCTTCTGTGGACAGGTGTCTTTTATACAGGTAACAAGCTGAGATTAGGAGCACTCTATATGAAGCAAGCAGTTGCAAGTGGATAAAATGGTCAATGATCTTATTTTGTACATATATGTCTGTGCATGTCAAGGTACAGAACAATAATACATAATGATAATAAGTATCTCGATAAAATTCCTATACATACACACATACCCATAGCGCATGATACCAAAAACAGTAGGTAGGGTTGTTTATAGGTGACCTAAAGAATCACTAATCCATACCACAATGAGTTGTATAAAAATGTAATAATCTGTAAACACATAGTTCATAAAATACAAAAATTGTATGAGAAGTTTGTATACATATGATAAGTTGGAACACGCCATTTCAATAGCTCGATGCGCTTTCGTGGATTTATCCACTCTTCAGGATTAGGCACATGATATAGATCTGTAACTAAATATATAAATTCCTATATAGTCTGACATGATCAAAAAGAAAAACCAAAAGCATAAGATGAGGAGGCCCCCCTTGAGCTTACTTACAAAACAGCTGTGTACTGAAGGTGTTCTGTCGAAAAGTGCTCTCCGTCGAAAAGTGCCTGCGCATGCGAAGATTGGAAGGGCACTCTAACTGATTTCCCGATCAGCTAACGTGACTTCTTTTTTAGACGGGAGATACCATTTAACGGGCACAATTGATTGGTATGCAAACAGTGGAGGGACACCGTATTTGTCATATTGTGCCTCTATGTTGCGCCGCGGGTTTAGAGTGTGGTTTAGAGTGTGCTCTAGGGACGGTTTTGTCTGTGTTGCAGTGCGGGTTGTGGCTGTGTTGAACGGCAGGTTTTGCCTGTGTGTAAGGGCAGGTTGCAACAGAGACAAAACTGAACTATGGTGTCCCTCCGCTCTTTGCATAGCTTTCCATTGTGCCCGTGAAATGGTATCTCCCGTTGAAAAAAGCCTCCTGCGCTCTGGTTACATCACTCCAGCTGATCAGGAAATCAGCTGGAGTCCCCTTCCGTTCTGCGCATGCCCGGGCACTTTTCAACGGTGGGCACAAATCGATAGAACAAAGGCATGGTGCTGAGAACTGGGAGCCCTCTAGGGGCATTTTTTCCGGGAACTGTGGCAGTGTTAACTGCGACAACAACCCAACACAAGGCAACATCCACAGTGGGTAGATATCCATAAAAAAGTGATCGCCATGAGTGTACAAGGGTGTTTTCAAAAGACATCTCATATTAATATATGTTTTTTAGTCCATAATAAGCATAATAACCCAAACCTGATGAATAAAGTGGAGTGAGTGCAATTAGATAAGTAATTACACTATTGAAGCCCAAGTGAAGAGAAAGTGAAGTGTATGAGGAGTGAAGATTAGAAATGAGACAATACCACCAAAAGAAAATAGAGCCAATACAGATGAATACGGAAATAAAGCTAGAAATAAACCCAATAAACCCGAGTGATACCTCCATGTTTACACATGAAAGTCGTGATCCAGGGTGGAGAAAGGTGTCCTAAAGAAAAGAGAAACCAAGCAATGAAACTAAGCCACCCACGAGTTCTGCCCATATGGGCGCAGCATGCCACAGAACCACTCCCAACGTCACGGAAAATGAGAGGGGGAGGCGCCATCACCTGGGTGGCGAAGTCGCCCGGTAATTGGTGCCAAAAAACTCCCTCTCGCGGTGCCCTCAGATGCAACGGAAAGTGACGCCGCAAATCTGGCGCATGTGGCGTGACTTCAATGTGCAGCCCTTAGGCACCCATTAGCCCCCCCCCATGTGAAAGTGGAGGAGGGAGGGACCACAGTGCGCATCCCATCTCCCGAAACAGAAAATAACCCAGCCGGCCCACAGAACCAGCCATATATCACCAATAAACACAGCACAAGATGAATTGCTAAATACCGGTAACTGTAGAGTAAAAAGAATTGGCTTCACACACCAAGTTGGATGTCCTAATCCTTGCAGGAAGTGAAAGGGAAAAAAAAACAGATCCAAAAGAGCAAGGTAGGGTCAACTATAAGCATGATGTACAGTACATATTCATAAATGAAACCTGACTTGATATGACCGCGTACTTCCATCCCTATTAGGTACAAAAAAACGAGGGGAGTTTTGGGGACTTTAAATGAGGCAAAAAACATATATTAATATTTTCCACAGAAGCCCTTCAGAGATGTCTTTTGCAAACACCCTTGTTCACTCATGGGGGTCACGTTTTTATGGATATCTGCCCACTGTGGATGTTGCCTTGTGTTGGGTTGTTGTTGCAGATAACACTGCCACAGTTCCCGGAATTGATACCCCCAGGGGGCTTCAAGTTCTCAGCACCATGCCTTCAGTACACAGCTGTTTTGTAAGCTCAAGGGGGGCCTCCTCATCTTATCCTTTTGTTTTTTTCTTTTTGGTCATCTCAGACTATATAGGAATTTATATATTTCATTACATATATATACCACGTGCCTGCTTCTGAAGAGTGGATAAATCCACTAAGCGCGTCAAGCTATTTAAATGCCGTGTTTCAACTTATCATGTGTTCACAAACTAAGGTTGCACCCAGGGGCGGACTGACAACTCATGGGGCCCCCGGGCAATCAGAGATTATGGGGCCCCCAGGCAATCAGAGATTATGGGGCCACACAGTATACAATCACACAGTATACACATACATGTTTCTATTGGCTGAGAAGGTACTGGAGAAGTGGGGCAGCTATAATCTCTGGATTTTTAGACCAAAAGGATGTCGGTAAGGGACATTTTAGAAACATATGTAAAAAAGACAGATTTTTACATACTGTCCCTGGTTTTACTGAGGCTGGCAACCCTGATGGGGCCCCCTAATGGCCCGGGGCCCTTGGGAAGTGCCCGAGTGGCCGAATGGTCAGTCCGCCCCTGGTTGCACCGATACCGATACTAGTATCGGTATCGGCGCTGATACCAAGCATTTGTACGAGTATCAGTACTCTTGCAAATGCTCCAATGCTCGATTCGATACCTGTTGTATCGGGCCAGGCATCCTCAACATAGCAGGGAGGGCGAGCAGCCTCACAGGTGATCGGTGCTGTGGTGGGGGGAGGTACAAGCACCGATCTCCCTGTGTGGCTTTCAATAAAGCATATGACAGCCGCTTCTCCTCCTCTCATTCCCACGGCTGTGAAAAGCTTATTGAAAGCCACACAAGGAAGTCGGTGCTTGTACCTCCCTCCACCACCGCACTGATCATCCCCTGTGTCCTCCTCTGGCTCTCCGGCTCTTTGTGTGCTCCTCTCTCTCTCCGGGTCCCCCTCCAGCTCCCCTGTATTCTCCTCACTCTCTCCATCTCCCCGTATGCTCCTCGCTCTCTCCGGCTCCTCCTCCAGTCCCCCCTGCCCCAGATCTGTCAGGATGGAGAGCGGAGGAAGGAGCCGGTAAATATGTAATTTACCGGCTCCTTCCTGTTCCAGATGAGTCAGTGATCACTGTGCATCTATAACTAAGCAGAGTAAACTGTGTTTACGATGCTTCAGTTTATGAATGGAGAGGAGCCCCTGTCTCCTCTGTCTCCTCTACATTAATCTTCAGTGCAGCTGAGGGTGCTGAGAAAGGGACTGGGGAATCTGTGTCCCTAGTCACTTTCTCTGTCTCAAAGGGGAGATGTCAGGTGACAGGGCTGATTAAAAAAAAAAGAATTTGAATAAATATTTAAGGGTTAAAAAAATAAATAAAACATAAAATAAAATAAAAACACTGACTCCTACACCCCCCTCCCCCAAAAAAAGCATTTAAAAAATAAAAATAACAAAAATATATAAATTGGTAAAAAATAAAAATAAAAAACGACTGACAGTCCAAGTCTCATCAGTGCCCATTAGTGTCTCCTCATCAGTGCCCTTCACTGCCGTCTCATCAGTGCCAGCTATCAGCGCCCATCAGTGCTGCATATTAGTGCCACCAGAGACCCAGATGTAGGAGGAGAGTCTGATAGGGACCTGGATTTAACGGGGGACTCTGATGGGGACTTCTCAGAAAGGAGGTACTTTGATGGGGACTCTGATGTAAGGAAAACTCCAATATAAGAACGAATTTGATAAGGACTCTCATATAAGGGAGGGGGGCTTTAATGGGGACCCAGGTGTAAGGGGAGGGTCTGATGGGGACCTGGATGTAATGGGAGACTCTGACGGGGACCCATCTGTAATGTGAGAGTCTGATAAGGACTTGGATGTAATAGGGGACTCTGATGAGAATTCTGATATAAGAGGGACTTTGATAGGGACTCTGATGTAGGGGAAAACTCTGATGGGCTCCAGTTTATTTGGAATTTTGGAATTTTCTTTGTTTTACTGAAGTTTTTTCTGTTCTGAATCATATCAAGCTAATTACAAAACAACTCCAAATAAAACATATTCATTAATTTAAAGTGATCTAATGCCTCAAGTTTTTTTACTGTCTATGCATTAAGATAAAAAAAAAACTTCTGTGCTGCAGGAGCCCAACAGCCCCCCCCCCCCATTCTTACCTGAGGCCGATCCAGCAATGTGTATGAGAGCACTGGCTCTCGCTGATATCTCCCTCCTCATTGGGCAGATTGATAGGATAGTCATTGATTCCTGCTATTGTCAACCAAGTGCAGTGCTGAGGGAGCTGGGGGTGGGGGCTGGGCCCAGTCATGTCAATAGACGTAGACTAGGTGGCTCATAATCAAGCACGCATGGGTGCCCCCAGGGAAAGGCACTCGCCAAAGAGGAGGGGCCTGGACCGAGGGACCCCAGAAAAGGAGGATCGGGGCTGCTCTGTGCAAATCATTGCACAGAGCAGGTAAGTATAACATGTTTTTTATTTTAGTTTTAAAAAAAATTGAAGGTTTAATATCACTTTAAATTTGATTAGTTAATTTAGAAGACTTATTTTTTTGGGCCCATGAGTATTTATAAAACATACTATGTGGTCCTTGTACTGAAAAGTTTGGTGATTCCCCCTTATGTGCAGATATGCACAGAAGAATTTTTTTAAAACCATAATGCACTGCATGTCCTTTGAACTAGGGCCA
>CM053028.1:45687219-45699326 GCA_028564925.1 Lithobates sylvaticus | reverse complement strand
CATTCATTTTCTTCAATACATCTTTGTATTTTATGTTCATGCAAAATATCCAAGAAGAGGTCACTGTAGACTTCATCTTTTCACTTAAAGAAACACTGTCAGTTGCTTATAAAAGCTGACTAGCCAGTTCCCTGCAATAAAAGAGCTGTTATATTCACTTTTCCAATGGCACATGTCTCCTAACAGCATGACAACCTCCACCGGACTCTTCAGCATTCAACATTTCCAGGAATGTTGGCTGCCTGTGTTCCCCACCACTCACTGTGGGTTCATCTTCCGACCCCTAAGTCACTACAGAATATTTAGCTGTCCTACCTGCCTTCACTTCTCATCTGATGGTTTCCAGCCCTGGCCTCTGTCTCTTTCCTGACCTCACTTCAGTCTTTATTCTGGCACCTTGCTTTAGTTGTTTTGCAGCCAACATTTGGGCTGAATACAACTATGATCCACCCTTAAATTTTGTACTCAGCCTTGGTTGGCTTGAGTTTTTTTGAGGATGCTTATGACCCAAGCTCCCATAACTTAGTGGTTCTGTTAAAACCAAGTACCTCTAGAGTTAATATACCTTTTACCTTCCTACTGGTGGAAAGAAGCATCCTTCAAAACCCCTACACCATCTGCATGGATCCTGTAAGGGATCCTTATATCTATGTTCAATGGAGGATGGCTTCCAGGCTGCCAAAATCAGAAAGCCATAACTAGTTCCGTTATTCAAACTGCATTGGGCTTAATTTTCTAAAATGCAAATAGACTGCTCACTTTGCAAAGAATACCCAATCACACACACAATTGAAAAAACAGCATTGAACACCATGAACTGAAAGCAACTCAGTGCCCAACATAGAATGAATAGTGGTAATCCACGACTGATTGTTGCTATAGACCCACTCTGAAAGTGACCCTGCTCTGGAGCCCTGTTATATTTGACCAGACCTGCCAAGGCAGCAGGCAAGAAGCTGGTCACTTGTTGCAAAAGATAGTGGACATGCAACCTGCAGTCAAAGTGGAGAACTGCTTTAAAGCTGAACTTTAACCCTAACTTCAGTCTTTGGCAGTTGTACAGGTTACACTCCTGTACTGAGGGTTTAATCTTGTTCCTAAATCCTGGCCATTTTTAGGATTAAAAACCAATTACCGTCAAAAAGGTATGGGAAGCTACACAGTGCCATGGGGGACATCTAGCAGTGAAATATAACTTTTTTTAAAAATTACTGTACAGTGGAGAGAGGGCCTTTTAATGTGGCTTTGAGGGCAACATTGAAATGACAAAAATCCTTTAAATTACTTGGTAGGGGGATACCTCAAAGCTGCACGTGGTGTTAAAGAACAGTACAATATTCACAGACATTCTCTACAACAGCATTCACAGACATTGCATATTTGGCTGTGGAATTGATTCTTTCTTTTACAATTAGTTTGGCCTACATACAGCAGCAGCAACCCAATGTGATTTTCAGTTTGAAAAAAAGGCTTTTTAATTAAACTGTAATAGGCCCACATTGACTGTCAGCGAGAACGTGTCCAGTAGTTTGCTGTGGCTGTTTTCTATCAGATCCAAATGGCCACTGGCCAATTTCTATCAAGGTCTTATCAGGAATTTGGAGGTCACAGATGATACAGCAATATGAATTTGGCCATCAGCAGGACATTTTTAATGGGTAAGAATTGCCCAAAATATACTGGATAACAAGAGTACAAGCAGGGGTTATACTACATGTATGAATAGACCACAGATGATACAGTAGCTCAAAATTAGCACAGTACAATTTTAATGAGCAAGGCTAGGCCCAAATTTACCAGAAACAAAGACCAGAGGATGAGGATTTACTACAATGATTAAGATGCGTGCAGAGGATACAGCACTGTAAAATTGTTTAGCAGCAGTACAGTTGTAATCAGGATAATATACCTAACTGGTTTATGACCAACCTTTATTCTATCTCTGGGGATACAGGTACACACTGTTCTTTTACAATGCAGTGGCATTCTGTAAAAAAAATGTAGCTTCAAGAAAAAATGGTCATTAAGTAAATACTGCACTTTGTGCACCTCAAACCCCTATCAACATATAATTGAAAAAACACTAAGACCCCTTTCACATGAGGACCTTTTTTTTTTTATAATCAAAATGTTATTAAGTTTTGTATGTAAGACAAAGAAAATACAGAAAACCAAAAAACACAGGAATACATGGTGCATTTATCAGGTTCTTACAGCAGGAACAAATCTAAAATAGTCAATCTGTGATCAGACTATACAGGTCAAGATCGGCCAAGCACTCCTAAAGAAATGTGCACGTGGTTGAGTAGGGCAGCCCTACTCAACCTCCGCAACACACCTAGGGATGGCATGCTCCAGCACAACGTTTAATATCACGATGAACCAGGACTCTGATTACCATGGTCACCTCTCAGCTCCTGCCAAGAGTTGAGACTGATGTCCAGGCTGATTTATTTACACTTATTTACAAAAGGGAAAGATAAGCCATGACAAATCGGCCAGACGCCTTTCCCCTCTGGAGCCTGGGCAGGTGGTATGGATGGAGACAACCCATGGGTTTGAAAAACTGGCAACTTTTCATGGAAAGGCCTGCCAACCAAACTGCTATGCTGTCCATTCTGTTGGTATTACTCATGTAAGGAACCGCAGTCACCTCCTACAGGTACCTGAATCGCACCATACTGCCGCTGCCCATGTGCCTATGATTACTTCAGGACCCCAGAGACACAGCTGTCTGCTGCTGTGCCAACTGACACTTCCAACAACAGATGTAACACACAACACAACACAACACACAACAAAATTATGATGGCAACAGGCAAGAGGTTTCAGACTCGCAAGCCCCACAAGTTGTTACTCGATCTGGAAGAGTGTGTAAACCCAATACAAATTTCCAAGACTTTATCACACACTGACTTTTACTCAGTATCTTTCGTTTTATATTGCAGTTTGTAGTAGTATTGTTCCTTGCTATGCTGTACTCCTTGTTGGTTCTATATTACACTTCATTTATATATGCATATCCTTTCTTTAAAAGGGGAGAGATGTAGAATATGTATGTGTTGTATTTACATAGCTGTGTTAGGACCTGGGGGTGGGAACAGAAAGTAGGAAGTTATGAAGTGAAACTAGAAGAAATAGGTTTTACATGTGGCTCTCTGCTGGCTGGAAAAAACTTCACAAGATCTGACTATTCATCATTGCTTCTTCAAAATCTACAACTTGTTTCCAAAACCTGGCGGTCAGGGATTTGGCTGCGTTCAGCAAATGTGGAGTAATGCTCTTTTTATATAACTTAAGGACGGAGGACGAATCCCCATGGAAAAGAAAGTGCAGTGGGAGCTTTCTATGGGTCAAAACATGGGGTAATGGCCTCCCAAAAGGTCCTAATATTGGGGCAAGACCACCACAAATGGAGGAATGTGCCCCGTTGTCCGCACCCTTTCCAATATCGGGTATCCACTGCCATAAACATCTGCGCTAAATGGGATGGGGCTCTCTACCATGTAGTAAGACATTTAAACGATGACTCCTGAATTCAAGAACTAACAGAAGTGGTATGTGTAAATTTAATAATCCTCTGAACCTGTGAAGGAGTAAACTCCTGTCCCAGTTCTCTCTCCCACTCCCTAAGATAGTATGGGACCAGAGGACCATTCATTTGATCACTTCAGTCATGTTTTCTCAAAGAAAAAACGGATGAAGTTTACATTAATTTTTGATTTGTTTTTCACCCATTTTTAAATCATTTTTTACTGCCAGCTAGAATCCTTAACCACTTAAATCCCAGAGACATTTTTAAATGCAAAAATGGACCGTTAGTCCATTTACATCCGATTTTTGTCGAATCAATTTTTTTTAACGGAAGAAAAATAGGGTTTTGATCCGTTCCACAAAAGAGCATGTTGATGGAGGCGGATATAAACAGATGTAAATAGATGATCA
Source organism: Lithobates sylvaticus (assembly GCA_028564925.1). Taxonomy (NCBI): domain Eukaryota; kingdom Metazoa; phylum Chordata; class Amphibia; order Anura; family Ranidae; genus Lithobates; species Lithobates sylvaticus. The sequence continues at coordinate 45,695,381 of CM053028.1, read as the reverse complement.
TCCATTTACATCCATTTTATCCATAGAGATGCATTGATAAAAAATGGACAAATAGTCTGCATGTGTTAAAGGGGCCTAAAGAAATAAAATTCCAAAAATACCACACATGATACAAAAGCCTGCCATTTTAAAACCTTGCCAGATTAAAAGCAATTTAATCTAAAAAAAAAATATATATATATTACTATCACTATTACTATCAAATAAAAAAATATGCCCCCAAAATAGATGAAAACTCCAAAATACCACCCTTGAAACAAAACTTTTTTTTTAAGGGAAGCCTTGCTGTAGAAAAAAAAGTGACCTTTGACTTTACATAAAAATCAAACAAAAAACAAACAATAAAAAGAAGGAAAATGTCAGGAAAGGTTTTGGTTTTCCAAAGAGCTAGCGATCAATATTAAATTACAGTTTCCTGACCCTAATTTGTCCTTATGGAGTTTTTTCAGCTTTCCTTATCGCTATACAGCAGCTTTTAATACATGTACACTATGACTGCTCTCTACCCAACCTTTTATAGTTAGGGAGATAGTTTGGCCAAAAGCTATTATTGGTCCCACTAAGTCAGCTGGCCCTAGTTCAAAGGACATGCAGTGCATTATGGTTTTAAAAAAATTCTTCTGTGCATATCTGCACATAAGGGGGAATCACCAAACTTTTCAGTACAAGGACCACATAGTATGTTTTATAAATACTCGTGGGCCCAACAAAAAGTCTTCCAAATTAACTAATCAAATTTAAAGTGATATTAAACCTTCATTTCTTTTTAAAACTAAAAAAAAAACATGTTATACTTACCTGCTCTGTGCAATGATTTGCACAGAGCAGCCCCAATCCTCCTTTTCTGGGGTTCCTCGGTCCAGGCCCCTCCTCTTTGGCGAGTGCCTTTCCCTGGGGGCACCCATGCGTGCTTGATTATGAGCCACCTAGTCTACATCTATTGACATGGCTGGGCCCAACCCCCACCCCCAGCTCCCTCAGCGCTGCATTTGGTTGACAATAGCAGGAATCAATGGCTGCCGCTCCTATCAATCTGCCCAATGAGGAGGGAGATATCAGCGAGAGCCAGTGCTCTCATGCACATTGCTGGATCGGGCTCAGGTAAGAATGGGGGGGGGGGCTGTTGGGCTCCTGCAGCACAGAAGGTTTTTTTTTTTTATCTTAATGCATAGACAGTAAAAAAAACTTGAGGCATTAGATCACTTTAAATTAATGAATATGTTTTATTTGGAGTTGTTTTGTAATTAGCTTGATATGATTTAGAACAGAAAAAAACTTCAGTAAAACAAAGAAATGAAATTCCAAATAAACTGGAGCCCATCAGAGTTTTCCCCTACATCAGAGTCCCTATCAAAGTCCCTCTTATATCAGAATTCCCATCAGAGTCCCCTATTACATCCAAGTCCCTATCAGACTCTCACATTACATCTGGGTCCCCATCAGAGTCTCCCATTACATCCAGGTCCCCATCAGACCCTCCCCTAACATCTGGGTCCCCATTAAAGTCCCCCTCCCTTATATGAGAGTCCTTATCAAATTCGTTCTTATATTGGAGTTTTCCTTACATCGGAGTCCCCATCAAAGTACCTCTTTTCTGGGAAGTCCCCATCAGAGTCCCGCATTACATCCAGGTCCCTATCAGACTCCTCCTACATCTGGGTCCCTATCAGAGTCCCCCTCTTACATTAGGGGGCCAAAATCTTACAGCATTTAGCCCACAGGCTACAGTTTGGAGACCCCTGATCTAGTCCATTACTGCCCAGCCAGTTTGTATAGGGATATGTTTGTAATAAGCGGACCACGGCAAAATGGCCGCCACGCAACTTCCGGTTGTCACATATAAAAGGCAACCTAAGACAACCAATCAGCATCCCCTGATGAAGTCACGAGGTCACGTGACGTAACGCGTAGGGATTGGTCAGGATACCGGAAGTGTTTGACACGGAGACCGCGCACACACTCATCTGGCTGCTGTTTTTAATGTAAGCATTTACTTTTGATTAAATAAAACTTGTTTGATATACTTCACGATCGGGTCCCTCTCTCCACTTTTTCTCATTTGGCGATTATTTCACCACCCACGGAGGGTGAGCCATTACTGCAGGATTGCGGTACACCCTGTATACCTTCAAGTGGAGGGCTATTTCTGGTGACACGGCTGTGGGCAAGTGGAGATTCGGATTGGGGACCGCTTTGCTCTTAAACAGATTGTACTGGGAACCATACGGGGGATTGGAGAGCTGGAGACTGCCACAGGAGTTCCTGTAGATGCCCAGTTTGACCTTAAGAGAGGTGAGAGGCTAGAGAGCACCATTGATGAGCAGGCCCTCACTACCCAGCACCCCCCACATGTGGAGAAAGGAAAACCTTTACATATCTGTGTTATAGAGACTAATAGAGCTTTTCTTATGGGTGTCACTTCTATCACACTATCTCTTGTATGAACCACCTAACGGACTCGTTATATACTCACTGATTGATTTATTGATCCATGCACCTTTTTTATGGTTTTTATATGTGATTGGAGATCCAGTGTTTTTTACCACATTTACCCACTTTTATGATTTTTAATATTGACTGTATATATATTAAGTGTTTATTCATTATTTATTTATTCCATTGTGTGCACATTTATGATTGACTCACCGCACTTTGTGTAATATCAGCCTCTGAGTCACGATCCAGTGACCACTGTTTTGTTTTTATTACACATTTATATAGCACTTTAATGTTTGATGCATTTATAGAGCACTTTAATATTTGATGCACTTTAGCGCAAAAACACTGTCTATTTATTTTTGATTCACGGGTCAGCGTTTACTCTTAGTTTTTGCAGCTTGTTTTAGGACTTGTTCCACTTTTTAGCATCAGAACGCTCACATTTTCGATCACTTGATTATTTATTTTTTATATTTATTCATCTATTTTAGTATCTAGTTCATAGACCAGCGCAAAGGACACCCACACCTATGTTTGTAATAAGGTTGCATCAATACCACTTTTTAATACCCAATACCGATACTTTTTTCAAGTATTCGCCGATACCGATAACCGATACTTTTTTTAATGTCAAGTGACAGTGGCACTAATATGCAGCACTGATGGGCACTGATGAGGTGGCACTGATGATGAGGCACTAATATGCAGCACTGATGGGCACTGATAGCTGGCACTGATGAGACGGCAGTGAAGGGCACTGATGAGGAGACATTAATGGGCAATGATGAGACTTGGACTGTCAGTAGTTTTTTATTTTTATTTTTTACAATTTATATATTTTTGTTATTTTTATTTTTTAAATGCTTTTTTTTTGGGGGGGGGGGGTGTAGGAGTCAGTGTTTTTATTTTATTTTATGTTTTATTTATTTTTTTAACCCTTAAATATTTATTCAAATTCTTTTTTTTTAATCAGCCCTGTCACCTGACATCTCCCCTTTGAGACAGAGAAAGTGACTAAGGACACAGATTCCCCAGTCCCTTTCTCAGCATCCTCAGCTGCACTGAAGATTAATGTAGAGCAGACAGGGGCTCCTCTCCATTCATAAACTGAAGCATCGTAAACACTGTTTACTCAGCTTAGTTATAGATGCACAGTGATCACTGACTCATCTGGAACAGCAAGGAGCCGGTAAATTACATATTTACCGGCTCCTTCCTCCGCTCTCCATCCTGACAGATCTGGGGCAGGGGGGACTGGAGGAGGAGCCGGAGAGAGCGAGGAGCATACGGGGAGACGGAGAGAGTGAGGAGAATACAGGGGAGCTGGAGGGGGACCCGGAGAGAGAGAGGAGCACACAAAGAGCCGGAGAGCCAGAGGAGGACACAGGGGATGATCAGTGCGGTGGTGGGGGGAGGTACAAGCACCGACTTCCTTGTGTGGCTTTCAATAAGCTTTTCACAGCCGTGGGAATGAGAGGAGGAGAAGCGGCTGTCATATGCTTTATTGAAAGCCACACAGGGAGATCGGTGCTTGTACCTCCCCCCACCACAGCACCGATCACCTGTGAGGCTGCTCGCCCTCCCTGCTATGTTGAGGATGCCTGGCCCGATACAACAGGTATCGAATCGAGCATTGGAGCATTTGCAAGAGTACTGATACTCGTACAAATGCTTGGTATCAGCGCCGATACCGATACTAGTATCGGTATCGGTGCAACCAGGGGCGGACTGACCATTCGGCCACTCGGGCACTTCCCAAGGGCCCCGGGCCATTAGGGGGCCCCATCAGGGTTGCCAGCCTCAGTAAAACCAGGGACAGTATGTAAAAATCTGTCTTTTTTACATCTGTTTCTGAAATGTCCCTTACCGACATCCTTTTGGTCTAAAAATCCAGAGATTATAGCTGCCCCACCTCTCCAGTACCTTCTCAGCCAATAGAAACATGTATGTGTATACTGTGTGATTGTATACTGTGTGCCCCATAATCTCTGATTGCCTGGGGGCCCCATAATCTCTGATTGCCCAGGGGCCCCATGAGTTGTCAGTCCGCCCCTGGGTGCAACCTTAGTTTGTAAACACATGATAAGTTGAAACACGGCATTTAAATAGCTTGACGCGCTTAGTGGATTTATCCACTCTTCAGAAGCAGGCACGTGGTATATATATGTAATGAAATATATAAATTCCTATATAGTCTGAGATGACCAAAAAGAAAAAACAAAAGGATAAGATGAGGAGGCCCCCCTTGAGCTTACAAAACAGCTGTGTACTGAAGGCATGGTGCTGAGAACTTGAAGCCCCCTGGGGGTATCAATTCCGGGAACTGTGGCAGTGTTATCTGCAACAACAACCCAACACAAGGCAACATCCACAGTGGGCAGATATCCATAAAAACGTGACCCCCATGAGTGAACAAGGGTGTTTGCAAAAGACATCTCTGAAGGGCTTCTGTGGAAAATATTAATATATGTTTTTTGCCTCATTTAAAGTCCCCAAAACTCCCCTCGTTTTTTTGTACCTAATAGGGATGGAAGTACGCGGTCATGTCAAGTCAGGTTTCATTTATGAATATGTACTGTACATCATGCTTATAGTTGACCCTACCTTGCTCTTTTGGATCTGTTTTTTTTTCCCTTTCACTTCCTGCAAGGATTAGGACATCCAACTTGGTGTGTGAAGCCAATTCTTTTTACTCTACAGTTACCGGTATTTAGCAATTCATCTTGTGCTGTGTTTATTGGTGATATATGGCTGGTTCTGTGGGCCGGCTGGGTTATTTTCTGTTTCGGGAGATGGGATGCGCACTGTGGTCCCTCCCTCCTCCACTTTCACATGGGGGGGGCTAATGGGTGCCTAAGTGCTGCACATTGAAGTCACGCCACATGCGCCAGATTTGCGGCGTCACTTTCCGTTGCATTGGGGGCACCGCGAGAGGGAGTTTTTTGGCACCAATTACCGGGCGACTTCGCCACCCAGGTGATGGCGCCTCCCCCTCTCATTTTCCATGCCTGCGTGACGTTGGGAGTGGTTCTGTGGCATGCTGCGCCCATATGGGCAGAACTCGTAGGTGGCTTAGTTTCATTGCTTGGTTTCTCTTTTCTTTAGGACACCTTTCTCCACCCTGGATCACGACTTTCATGTGTAAACATGGAGGTATCACTCGGGTTTATTGGGTTTATTTCTAGCTTTATTTCCGTATTCATCTGTATTGGCTCTATTTTCTTTTGGTGGTATTGTCTCATTTCTAATCTTCACTCCTCATACACTTCACTTGGGCTTCAATAGTGTCATTACTTATCTAATTGCACTTACTCCACTTTATTCATGAGGTTTGGGTTATTATGCTTATTATGGACTAAAAAACATATATTAATATTTTCCACAGAAACTCTTCAGAGATGTCTTTTGAAAACACCCTTGTTCACTCATGGCCATCGCATTTTTATGGATATCTACCCACTGTGGATGTTGCCTTGTGTTGGGTTGTTGTCACAGATAACACTGCCACAGTTCCCGGAAATGATGCCCCTAGGGGGCTCCCAGCTCTCAGCACCATGCCTTTGTTCTATCGATTTGTGCCCGCTGTCGAAAAGTGCCCAGGCATGCGCAGAACAGAAGGGGACTCCAGCTGATTTCCCGATCAGCTGGAGTGACGTAACCAGAGCGCATGCGCACATCGTAGGAGGCTTTTTTCAACGGGAGATACCATTTCACGGGCACAATATAAAGCTATGCAAAGAGCTGAGGGACACCATAGTTGAGTTTTGTCTGTGTTGCAACCTGCCCTTACACACAGGCAAAACCTGCCGTTCAACACAGCCACAACCCGCACTGCAACACAGACAAAACCGTCCCTAGAGCACACTCTAAACCACACTCTAAACCTGCAGCGCAACAGCGAGGCACAATATGACAAATACGGTGTCCCTCCAATGTTTGCATACCAATCAATTGTGCCCGTTAAATGGTATCTCCCGTCTAAAAAAGAAGTCACGCTAGCTGATCAGGAAATTGTTGGAGTGCCCTTCCATTCTTCGCATGCGCTGGCATTTTCGATGGAGAGCACTTTTCGACAGAACACCTTCAGCACACAGCTGTTTTGTAAGTAAGCTCAAGGGGGGCCTCCTCATCTTATGCTTTTGGTTTTTCTTTTTGATCATGTCAGACTATATAGGAATTTATATATTTAGTTACAGATATATATCATGTGCCTGTTCCTGGAGAGTGGATAAATCCACGAAACGCATCGAGCTATTGAAATGGCGTGTTCCAACTTATCATATGTATACAAACTTCTCATACAATTTTTGTATTTTATGAACTATGTGTTTACAGATTATTACATTTTTATACAACTCATTGTGGTATGGATTAGTGAGTCTTTAGGTCACCTATATACAACCCTACCTACTATTTTTGGTATCATGCGCTATGGGTATGTGTGTATGTATATGAATTTTATCGAGATACTTATTATCATTATGTATTATTGTTCTGTACCTTGACATGCACAGATATATATGTACAAAATAAGATCATTGACCATTTTATCCACTTGCAACTGCTTGCTTCATATAGAGTGCTCCTAATCTCAGCTTGTTACCTGTATAAAAGGCACCTGTCCACAGAAGCAATCAATCAGATTCCAATCTCTCCATCATGGCCAAGACCAAAGAGCTGTCCAAGGATGTCCGGGACAAGATTGTAGACCTACAAAAGGCTGGAATGGACTACAAGACCATCGCCAAGCAGCTTGGTGAGAGGGTGACAACAGTTGGGGTGATTATTCGCTAATGGAAGAAACACAAAATAACTGTCAGACTCCCTCGGTCTGGGGCTCCATGCATGATCTCACTTCGTGGAGTTTCAATGATCATGAGAACGGTGAGGAATCAGCCCAGAACTACACGGGAGAATCTTGTCAATGATCTCAAGGCAGCTGGGACCATAGTCACCAAGAAAACAATTGGTAACACACTACGCCGTGAAGGACTGAAATCCTGCAGTGCCCGCAAGGTCCCCTTGCTCAAGAAAGCACATGTACAGGTCTGTCTGAAGTTTGCTAATGAACCTCCAGACATGGATGTGGAAACATTATGCTTTGATAGTGTTTTTCTAGAAAGGGGACAGGACAACTTTGCTGCATCAAAGGGACGATGGACGGGGCCATGTACCGTCAAATCTTGGATGAGAACCTCCTTCCCTCAGCCAGGGCACTGAAAATGGGTCGTGGATGGGTATTTCAGCATGGCAATGACCTAAAACACACGGCCAAGGCAACAAGGAGTGGCTTTAAGAAGAAGCACATTAAGGTCCTGGAGTGGCCTAGCCAGTCTCCAGACCTTAATCCCCTAGAAAATATGTGGAGGGAGCCGAAGGTTCGAGTTACCAAACGTCAGCCTCGAAACCTTAATGACTTGGAGAGGATCTGCAAAGAGGAGTGGGACAAAATCCCTCCTGAGATGTGTGCAAACCTGGTGGCCAACTACAAGAAACGTCTGACCTCTGTGATTGTCATCAAGGGTTTTCCACCAAGTACTAAGCCATATTTTGCGAAAGGGTCAAATAGTTATTTCACTCATTAAAATGCAAATCAGATTATAACTTTTAAAAAAATGCTTTTTTCTGGATTTTTATTTTTGGTATTCTGTCTCTCACTGTTAAAATAAACCTACCATCAGTGGCGTCGCTAGGGGGTGGCTTTTGGGGCTATAGCCCCGAAT